>NJDC01001767.1:0-21556 GCA_002245475.1 Calephelis virginiensis | reverse complement strand
TCACTAACACCGTGACATCCGACTAGGTGGTAGAGTTGGGCAGCGACTCGCCCGGATTGGTACCACCGCCGTACCTATTCCTGCGTCCATAACGTCATGACGTGTTCCGGTTCGGAGGGTAAGGTAGCCGGTAAACTTACTTTTGCTCGAGGCCTAACATCCCGGCCTCAGGTTGGAAACGCATCATTACCACCTTTGGTGTCTCTAGGCGGCGTGAATTTCTTACCATCAAGAAATCCGTCTGCTTGTTTGCCTTCCTATAACATAAAAAAAAGCTATTTAGTAACTGGATGACCGAGCTTAGCTCGGTATTTTTTTTAAATTGTATTTTTTGGAAATTATATTTAAGTACGACCCATAATATAAAATTTCTTAGCAAACACTCATTGACTTCGTGTCACTTAACAACGTCATCTGCTGGAACAACTTTATTGCTCACAAAAAATATTATTATTATTCGCCAATAGATATCAGGACTTCAGTTTAAACACGAATTAAATGACGTTTTCTTAAAATGATTCATTCCTAGCTAGATCGATTTATCGCCCCCGAAACCCCTACATACCTACTAAATTTCATGAAAATCGTTGGAGCCGATTCCGAGATTCCATTTATTTATATATATGTAGGTACAGCATATAATATACATGTATGTCTCAATGCATGTGTATAGGGTTATGTAACATACTTAGCGGCGGCTGCGCCCGCCACATAAGTTCAGTCGCAAATACATACAGTTTACGTGAACACGTCGCGTTTATTATTTATGATACTTACCAATAACCGGCTAATCCATATACAGCATATAACCTAAATAATATAAAATCCTCTGAAAATCTAGGACAATACTTGATTTTTGTGTACGTAGATAATTTTCAGTTTACACTGTACTTTGTGCCCATGTAGTTTACATATTCGTGTTACGCGGGGGTAATTTGACGGCAATTTTTGCTTAGCTAATTTAAAGAAAGCAATAACCACCATTTGAATTAAAATTGTTTTATTCACTCTCGTTCTATAAACGTGTTTTTCTTTTCGAGATACTGATAACACCAAGAATTTCAATGTGTGGTATTTCATGAAAACTTCGTACAATTCGTAATCAAAATTTTCGAGATATATTGCCATGCCTGTTTACAATCTCAGATTAATCTTCGCGGGCCGCTAACCGCAGATGTGGGATCCAGTTCATGTGGATTATTTTTACGTCCATTCTATTTATCTTTTGTTGTATTATCATTTTCGTTTCGTGTGTTTCAATATTGGAGTTTATAATGTAAATAAAAAAATGGGAATAGGAATTTGTTAATTCTATTAAAAAAAGTTCGTTGTGGAAGTGAAAGCAGATTCAATGTAAAGTTTTTTCAAATTTGATTGTTTTTTCAATTTTCCTGCGATTTTTGACGTGTATAATAAAAGTTATCGCCTGTGTGGTCTAGCGATCCAGGTATTGAACTAGCTTCCAGACAGAGACAGATGTTCTATTCTTCACAGCGGACTTGGACCTAGACGGGAACCTATTGTAAATGATTTTTTTTTTCATTTCATTTCATTTTTACGGTATTGGGAAGCAAACAAGCAGACGAATTTCCTGGCGGTTAGTAATGCACGCCGCCTGGAGACACCAAAGATGGTAATGGTGCGTTGCCAACCTGAGTCCGGGAAGTCAGTTCACAGACTGCCTTATCCTCCTAACTGGAACACATCAACATCAATAAGCACTGAAGTTATGGCGGCAGGAATAGATAAGGTACAAATCTGGGCAAGTCGCTGCGGAACTCTACCATCTATTCAGATGTCACAGTGCTAGTGACGATAAGCCTATGTTTGCCTTATATGGGCTGCGTGGCAGCAAGGTATGATCTTATTTAGAAAGGAGCCCGGACTAACACAGGGAAAATTTTAAGGTAAATGGTGGAATGGAATGAATTTGCAGTGCCAGATAACTACTTTACTGAAACTATTATTGCTTTTTTGCTGTTTCTTTCTCCGGATCTTCTCAGTGAGTGACCGCGTTCCGATCCGGTGTTAGATTTTAGAATTATATAGACACGTCACAAGGATCTTTGTATAGTCATCAACTATCACTTACAAGACTACTGGTGGTAGAATGCTGAGTAGAAATTCGCCCGGGTAGGGATCCACTGCTTTACCTCTCCTTACCACCGTAATGACTCTGTCATATTGCGGCCCGGAGGGTAGGGTAGTCGGTACACTTACACAATAGGCCTAATATCCCGGTCACGGGACAGCAACGCACCTGTAACATCTACGGTATCTGTATGTCATGGTTATATTTTACTATCAGGAGAGCCTTGTGCTTATTAACTGACCTCTCACGTACAAAAAAATAACTAATTTTATGCTTGTTTGTGTATTACAAGATTATTTGTATCACCACGTTAATTTTTCCCACCGCCAACGCCATCGTCAGTGCTCTCCATTGACGGGTTCCCTTGTAGAGAGAAGGGTAAACTGTACTTGCTAAATCATATTGTACCTAAAATGTTGGCCATGAGATAGTAACGCACAAGTTAAATCTTTGGTGGCTATAAGTGAAGATGGCCATATGAAGGCTTACCGATTTTTGCAAATTTACACAAAAAATAGTGTTTTCAGCGTGTACGTAAAACTTGTAATGCTCTACTTTAATAATATCAAAAACTAGCAGACAGACGTCCAGTTTGTAAGTATGAATAAAGAGGACAACAAAAAAAAATTGGTTCATTCGTTGATATGACCCATCTATTTACGGTAGATAGGGATAAATTAATTTACATTCTAAAAATTATTTGTATTAATAAATAATCACGTAATCAGTACAATAAACAATGTGTTAATACAAAACATATAATTAAAAGTACTAATTTAACTAAAACTTATCAAAATATTTGCACACCACAAGTTGGTAGAATATGTTGGAACTCTTATATAATTTTGTAACACTCGTATTCCGCAAGTAAATATTTTTTCTTTTTTTTCTTTTTCTTCTTTTTTTTGGCATAGGCCTTTAGTCTATTTAATAATTTTGCGATGACCCAGATATTAGATCCCTATTATCAGATCCCCATTTTTGTATGAAAGATTTGAAATATTGAACAGTACAAGTATATAAGAACACCAACGATAAATAATTTTAATTATGTGCATTAATAATTCACTAGTATTATTAAAAATTCATTTAAAATTCGTCTAATTAGGTTTGCATGAAATGGATCAAAAGCTTTTTATAAAAAGACACTCTAATTAAAATTTCAAAGCAAAACAGCAGGCAGCTGTCTTCCTGTCGACGCTCCAGTCAGACCTTTGAAACTTTGCCGTAATGAAATGTTTTATAGCATTTAAATCTGTTTGCTTTGGAAATTATTTTTATTAGGTTTATTTTAGTGAACTCGACCACTGAGATGGGCTGACTTAAGCATATCTTTTCAGTTTTCTCTATGTCCATCCATTCATTGGACTATACAAGATGCCTTTTTGGGACGACTAAAACATATGAGGCTATATGTTTTAGCTCGCTTGCAGGAAGACAAACTTCAACTTGCCTAGATGGAGCTAAAAAAATATAAAGAATTGTGCGAGAGATTAGAAAAAGAACAAGAGGACAACGAGAGAGAAGTGTTAGACATTTTGAATTCTAACAAAAGCTTTAAGTGAAATGGCTGATTTACATGAGAGATTTTTTAGTGTTTGCCAAGAACGTGACCAGCTGACCCATATGGTCAATTCATTCGACCAGTGCTGTGTTGAGTTTGATCAAACACTCAAACGCAACATTGAGTTGGAACGCAGACTCAGCCAACCTTGGCAGACTATTGAAGACCTTGAGTCTATCGATCAGGGAATCAAGTTAGTGCAGACACAATCACTGTTTGAGGAACTGTTCGAGAAATCATCATCCATTTAACACAATGCAGATGTAAATTGTAAACCAACTCCTGTAGTAACTATTGATTTAACCTGTAACGACAGCATTGTTCAAAATTCTAAAAAACCTGTGTTTTATAGTAGAAATAAACTAAAAAAGTATATCAAAATAAACAAAATCATTAAAAGGTCTCAACAATAAATTAAAAAGAACAAGCTCTTGTTAAAAAGTTACAATTTATGTAAAGAAAATTATGTTAAAACTAAAACGTACTAAATAAATATGAATTAGATATGCTTAATTTGCAGGCTGAAATGAGTAATTTAGAAAATTCTTTGCATTGTATTACATGTAAATATGAACTGGCACAAAAAGAAATTAAAGAACACATTTTGGCTGTTAATAGCTTGGTTGATCTATATCAATATAACGAAGATAGGTGTAACTCATTGTTTGAAAATCATTTACTTCACCATACACCTTCCAAACCAAACTTGTCTAAATCATTTTCAACGACAAAATCAGTCAAGATTCTCTTATCTATATGTGAGCCTGAAAACTTGGCCAAAGCGTTTCAAAAGAATGATTATAACAAAGAAAATAACAAAATAACCATTTACAGGGATGAAATTGGTAAAAATATGGGTGCCATTTTGACAGAGAAATTTAGAACTCCGGTGTATAATTTTTGCATGCCGGGGGCCAACATTTCTCAAATATGAAATAAAGTTATTTCCAGTACTTTTAATCATAACACTGTATTAATACTTTGTATTGGGAGAAGAGGAAACACAAATTTAATTGATTAAAAAAAATATTTCAATAATTTATCTGTTTTAAAGGTTGCGAAAATTTATAGTTTTGCATTGCTCTATAATAAAAATTTTCCACAGGCCGAAAATAATATTCGATATAAATGTAATTTGAAATTATAGACTATGTCAATGTATGACAATAAATTTGAGTTTATTGACTCAAATTCATTTGTTAGAATTAATTATTTAATGACAAAAGATAGTTATTATCTTTCTACCTACTTTACATACATACATACATATCTTCACGCCAAGTCCCTTACGGGGTAGGCAGAGAGTATCGAGTGCCAGACCTCACGATCCTGACAAACCTGTCTTGCTTCCTTCACCAACTCTCGCTTCCATACAGTAACGTTGGAATAAGCACAGAATTATGCAAAGCGAGTCTAGCTTTTTGACTTAAAACCTCGCTTTGGAATAGCTTACCCAACGCTCCATTCACACTATTCCCTGCACTCACTCCTCTACCTACCTACTTTAAGAGACAAATAGCATTATCGCTATATACTTTTATATTTAAAACAGCCAAGTACTTGGCTAACACAACTACTTCTATTGAGCAGTCAAGTAATACTTTTAATTTTAAACATGACCCAAGTAATTTAAATTACTTGGTGAGACAATAGAGATAACCTCTAGCAACATTTCACATATAAATAGTAATGTTTAATTTAATTTTAGTAAAATTGTTACAACGGACATCCCATATGTAAACTTAGGCAAAAGTAACACTAATAAAAGGCACCCATCAGCATACAATATAAAGATTGAAATTGTAATTTGAACCTGGTACATCAAAACATTCAAGGTCTGATGGGCAAAGATTTAGAATTTGAGTTGTTTATGACCTGTAAAAATATTGATATATTATGTATAACTTAACATTGGCTCAAAAGCCATCAGCTCATGTTCAACTTCCATCAGCACCAGGTTGTCAGCTCATTCAGCAGAACAACAATGATACATGGTGGTTTCCTAATAATTGTCAATAAGAATATTAAATTTAAAGAACGTAGAGATATTGTAAGCCTTTCTGTTGAACGAGTTATTGAGTTTCAGCAATTTATTGTTATTGGCGCATATAAGTTTTGTAAGCTTGTAAGCTTGTACACCTTATGATGAATTTGAAATGAGAATGGATGAGGTCTTGTTTAGCCACGAATTCAAAGACCAATGTTATTATCTGTGGAGACTTCAATATAAACATATTAGAATCATCGACTCAGTCACTAAAGTTTTAAATCTCTTTAGGTCATACAACTTGCACAACATTTTCTTTGAGCCTACTAGGATAACAGCTACAAGTTCCACTTGTATTGATAATATATTTACAAATATGGCACCTATGGATAAATCAATTATTAATTAGATAGATTCGGACCATTCTGGACTATTAATTACACTGCCAAGAATAATTCGAAAAGCTCAGAGAAAAGACATTGTTTTTGTTCCTGTTAATGCAAATCGTTTAAAAAGATTTGAGACTGTAAGACAGTCAGTAATGGAAAAACTTCCAAAGTTGCCCTATCATAAGGTCCCAAACCTTTTTTACAATTCACTTTTTACCATGATACAAGCAGTGCACCATCAGACATTTACATCTAAAAAAATGTCAGTGAATATAAATCGTAGAGCTTTTAGTGAATGGGCAACTTTGGGAATTTATAAAAGTAGAAAAAAGTTATTATGTGAGTTATACAATGAAAGAGCATATAATCACAGCATTGAGTTTAAGGGTTTAAGAATATTCAAAAACATTTAAAAAGGCTTGTATTACTGCAAAATCTAGGTACCTTAAAAATATAATAAAAGAATCAACAAATAAAATAAAAGCCACGTGGATTATTATTAATTGTGAACTGGGAAAAATAGATTTTGTAATGAAGAATATAAATTGAAGATTGATGATGTAGACATAAAAGGAGAATTTGAAGTAGCTACGGAGTTTGAAAAATTCTTTGCCAACGTTGCAGCTGACACTACCAAAGCCCTTTGCTCATCACCTAATACTGCAGAAATATTGCTAAAGCAATATGTTAATGAGTGCAAAAATAAATTTGGATTTTTATTTGTTGAGGCAAAAGATATAGTTAAAGCATTTAAGTCATTAAAAATAAAATAATGTATTTTTATGACTTGTGGGGACATTGTATAAAAACTATTGCTTCAGTAATAACTCCTTATTTAGCTATAATATTTAATTGCTGTGTTACTTATGGAGTATTTCCTGATCTGAAACTGAGTAAAGTTATACCTCTTCTTAAATCTGGAAGTTCAAATGATCCCTCCAATTATCGACCTATCTCCATTCTACCTACCCTGAGTAAAATATTTGAAAAAAATATACTTAATCAAATGTTGTTACATTGCAATAAATTAACGAACGAAGAAACGATCACTGCAATTTCAAAAGTTTTACACTGGTTCAATGTAAATAACCTTTTTTTTAATGAAAAAAAAACTAAATGTATCAAATTTTTAATGCCTAATGTGAGGCAAGTAGAAACCAATGTGCAACTTAATAGGAACAAGTCATAACTTGTTGATTTCATAACGTTTTTAGGAATCACAATAGATAATAAGTTGCAATGGTGTCTGCATGTTGAATAGCTCGCAATAAGACTGAGCTCAGCAGCATATGCCGTTAAAAAAATGACACAGTTAACCGATGTGTACACTGCTAGGATTGTTAATTTTAGTTATTATCATAGCATTATGTCATATGGAATTCGTCTCTGGGGGAGTTTTGCCGATGTACATACTATATTTGTTTTACAAAAGAAGGCCATACGTGCAATTTATAACTTAAGCCCAAGAGTTTCCCTTAGAGAAAAATTCAAAGAAATTAATATTCTAACTGTTACTTCCCAGTACGTCTATGAAAATTTAATATAACGTTCAGAAAAATTTACATTCATTTAAAAGAAACTGTGATACACATAATGTAAATACGAGGAATAAAAACAATCTTGCTATGCATGTGTCCCGTCTCCACAGAGTTATACATTCTTTCATGGGCCAATGTATATGCTTTTACAATAAACTTCTCGATTTTATAAAAGACCTGCCAATAAATAAACTGTTACTAGTACTAGTATAGTATAGTATAGTTACTACACCGTTGCTGAATATCTGTCGGATAAGAGTGCTTGGGATTAATTGCTCTTCATACCAATCTCTTACTAGTAATTGTATGTAATTTGTATAGAATAAGGAAAAAAAAGACAGCCTGCTGAGTTTCTTGCCTTCTCAGTGTGTGGCCGCGTTCCGATCCGGTGGTAGTTTTAGTATTATATAGACTCGTCATAAGTGCCTCTTGTAAGGTGAATGTGAATAAAAATATATTCTATTCTATTCTATATCAGAATACTGATTACAATTTTTAAATGTTCAACGTGTAACTTTTTTATGGAATAAGAAAGCAAAGAATCACATGGCTTCCTTGACTGTGACAAGGTGGCCTATAATACTATAAATGTAATAGATGGAACACGATGGATAACGATACAGTCACAGCTGTAGAAGCAAATATAAATAAGGCGATGGATCCTTACGCAGGCAAGTTGTTACTCAAAACTCCAGTGGTAATGTTAGTAATGAGTTAATGACCCATTTGATCTGTTGATCTCCTACAGCTGACACGAAAGATAGACGGTCTATTCTAAGCAAAGAATCTGGATTTACGCAGTGAAATTAGGCACGTTTTTAAACTCGTATTTGAGACCGCGTAACAAATAACAAAAATCACACAAAAGCTTTTAATAACAATAAAAAGTTTTAATTTCAAAGCGAAATAATATGCATCTGCGTTCCTGTCAGTGCTCTGGTCCAACCATTTGCAACTTTATCTAGTTGAAATGTTCATATTATATTTTAATCCGTTTGCTTCGAAATGAATTTCCGCCATATTACTTTGTAAAGGGTATTATGCTGTATCATTCTGTTGTCACATAACATTATTCAACTGTATTGTTCAATTCGCATACTTCTTTACATTTTGGCGTTGGCGTTAGCATTTGCCATAAATAAAGTATCTTTGCAGAATAGACCGTCTGCGTTCCTGCTAGGCAGCTCGTAATAGGCGAGCATAGGATTACCGTCACTAATACCGTGACATCTGACAGGTGGTAAAGTTTCGCAGCGATTCTCCAGGATTGCTACCACCGCCTTACATATTCCTGCCGCCATAACATCAGTGCTTGCTGTTGACGTGTTCCGGTTCGGAGGATATGGTAGTTGATAAACTTACTTTTGGTCAAGGCCTAACATCCCGGCCTCAGGTTGGCAACGCACCATTACTACCTTTGGTGTCTCTAGGTGGCGTGAATTTCTTACCATCAGGAAATCCGTCTGCTTGTTTACCTTCCAATATCATAAAAAAAATTACATCAAGTTACCTGATCCACCAAAATAGGGCTTAATCCAAAATTAGTCATTAGTCGTTAAAGTACTTCATGTCAAGTTCTTGAGTATAGCGGTGGCCTCCTTACGCAAGCTCATTTATTGAGATTTGGTGGCAAAGAGCAAATACATACACTAATTGTTTTGCTATACCATTTTTGTACTTTAACTAAACAAAATGCCACCAAAATTTATTAATTTCACTATAACTAACACTATTTCACATGAAATTCAATAATTACTGAAGAACTGCAACCATGTTTTCTCTCGATGATGCCAAAAACCCCGTATTATTTTACCGTTCAATATTTGTAACTGTCGGATGGGGAATACTTAAAACCAGTGTTGAGTTACAGCATGTTTTAATATATACTGACCTAGTCCCTAATGACGGACTCATGTCACCACATTTTATTACTATTTGTTTGTGGTTTTACATATGTACCTTCACTCCAAGTCCCTTTTCTACCAGAGAGAATCAAGTGGCAAATGCCACGATCCTTGTAAGCCTGTCTAGCTCTCTCAGATCCAAAGCCGCCAATTTCGGACTGATATCACTTTCTGATAAAACTCGAGCGAATTGATCGTGAATACCATATAAATACTAGGGCTCCATATTCGCATTTTCTATCTGTTTTGTCAATCTTTCATCTGTCCGAAAAAACGAGACGTGCATTTCTCATTTTAGTACCTACACTTTCTTTTAATCTCAGTTTTTCTCGGATCCCACTGTTGGGAAAGCGATCTGCGATCGTTACGCAACAGATATTCCTCAGCGCTCTCATTTCGACCGCATTATACGTTGTTTATATTAGAAAGTTGAAAAAAAATACACATTTTCTTCTTGCTGACCTGAGAACTCGGGAATCGAACCCGGGGCCTCGTAACTTCAAGCCCAACACTGGATTATATGTAGATGCGATTAATTCATGCATAAGTGATGTTTAAAATAAAATAAGTCTGTGTTTAAGTTTTGTTTTTCACAAGTGGAGAGTTAGTTTATTATTAAACTAGCAGTTTCACGCAGCTTCGCCTGCGTAACTTGGCTTCTTCTGCACCGATTTTGATGAAACAAAGCCTTTGTTAGTTACTCAGGGGTAATGTAGCATTCTAAAGGTGAAAAAATTTTTGAAATCGGTCCAGTAGTTTCGGAACCTATTCATTTCAAACAAACAAACAAAAAAGTCAAACATTTCCTCTTTATAATATTAGTATAGATATAATATTTCCTTCTCTGTGCGTCTAGATAATGTAATTCCTAATGCCACCAACCGCGTCTCTAAATTATTTCTTAGTATCTATCGTAAATCCTTTATTACAGTGGCTTTTCGCTGTCTGTCCATATTTAAGTTTAGATCTATAAAACTACGCAAAGGATTTTGATGCGGTTTTTTTTTTATAGACAGAGTGATTTAAAGAAAGGTTTATGTGTATAATAACACAGAAGTTTGTGCACCAGTGCGAAACTGGACGTACTGCTAGTATAAATAAAATACCAACTTGGGTACTTTCGTTTAATTGTAAAGCAAAAGTTGTTGTGTTTTCTTCAATACAATGAAATTAGTCCATCCATTATGAAAACTCCTTGAAATATACCTTAAGCCTTGGAAAACAATAACATTACAAGTACAATAAAATACAATTTAAGTATTTAAGTTCTCGCCACGAGCTTTGGTGGGATTGAGAGGAAACATCGCAGTTTTTTTTTGTAATAATTGAATTTCGTGTAAATATTGAATAAAACTAAACATTTTTTATGACAGTTTTTGTGTAATTTTATTCAGTTAACGTACACAAGCGAAGTATTCTTTAAGATTTTCCCTCTTATTGGTCCGGGCTCCTTTGCAGAATAGACCATCTGCCTTCCTGCCAGGCAGCTCGTAAAAGCGAGCATAGGCTTACCGTCACTAACACCGTGACATCTGACTAGGTTGTAGAGTTTCGCAGCGACTCACCCGGACTGGTACCACCGCCATAACGTGATAACATGTTCTAGTTAAGAGGGTAAAGCAGCAGGTGAACTTACTTTTGCTCGAGGCCTAACATTACCACCTTTTGTGTGTCTAGGCGGTATGAATTTCTTACCAGCAGGAAATCCGTCTGCTTCTTTGTCTTCCAATATCATAAAATAAAAGAAATGAGTGTATCTTGAGTTTTCTCAATGCCTTCAAAACTCACACAACACATAAACTTAAGGATGCCAACACTACCTAATGTTATGTTATGATTATGGCGATTTATGACTTATTTGGAATAATTTAAGCTTGATTTCGCGAAATCAGACAATGACCCAAGTAAATTCAACTTTATTAATGGCATTTGCTCACGCTCATGCCGAAGATTAACAAATAAGGGTTGGCTAAAAACATCCAAAGTTTTTCTTGGAGTTCTTATTTTAAAATTAACTTTTGTGCAACATAATAAATGTTTTCATTTACAAGAAATATTACAAAAATATATTTTTATTATTTTAGTTTTTTTTTTTTTTATTTTTATTAAAAACTGATGGCATAGCAAATACAAGTAATAGAAGGCTAATTATTCAAATTAATTTTGTAGTCTTTCTTGACTGATATGTTAATCCTCGTGTTTTGCATTGTCCGTATTGCACCAATATTCTGAATATTTCATATGCAGCAATGTACAACGTAACAAGAGAATTTACGACTATGCTGTTTGCAGACCCGTAATAACCCACGGGGAATATTGCATTCCTCAGGCAGATTACCCCACTTTGTCCGATATGACTGATTGTTAAATACATTTTGATGTTGTTCCACTGTGTAGTTTTAATCTCCGAACTCGTTGCGATATCTATACGTAAAATGAATTTCTAGAAGCAAACAACTAATTTACAAATTCACTGAAGAGGGGATGAACCGCTTTCTTGTTTTTGTTATTCTTTTATAAGTAAATATCTTCACGCCAAGTTCCTTGCTATCCAGCAAGGCCGCGATAATGGAGTCCTAAGTGTCACAATGGAAAATTAATACGCCAGTTTTGAAGACATTTGAGATCATCCTCGGATCGTCTCTAGGAATGTCGACCTCTCCTTGTCTCCCTGGGTACATCCATCCATGTTCATATTCTGTTTTGTAAATCTTTATGTGCCATTCTTGCTACATGACCTAATTTACTAAGTGTATCTTACTTATTCTTACACAAAACTGTCTCTCTAAACTCACTGTTGCGATATGTTGTTTACGAAGTACGTAGTCATGATGTCCTAGCGAACTTCTTAACTTGTGATTTTTCCAATCTCAGTTTTTAGTGTATTGATCCTTTTAGATGTAAATATGAAATCCGGTCAAGCTGCTTGCGTGTTATAAGCTTTGTAACAAACCCGACTATGTTTATGTATACCCATAAAATTAGGCCAGGTGTCCGTATTTACGAACATTGCAGTTAAAAAAGTTGAGAGATGTCAAGGGACACCCGGATGGAACGAAGTTCTCTCTCCCCCTTCTCTCTCACAATCTCTGTCAATCTCTAGTAATCTCTATCTCTCTTATAGAGAGAGTCAGACAGAGAAACATGAAATAAAAAAAACTAAAATAAGAAAATAAAAAAAATAATAAAATGAAAAAAAAATGAAATGTTAATAAAAAAATATATAATAAAAAAATAAGAAAACAAATTCTACGACCCGGGATTCGAACCCAGGACCTCATGAAGTCGAGTCCAACTACTGAACCGCTAGACCACAGTGCAAAAAGTGTCGTGACAATATTTTCGTAAGATTTTTTCCGTCTAGCCCCCATTCACAACGCGCAATAAGGAACTTCGTTCCAAAATCAAAAAATGCCGTTTAATGCTTTGCCAAGATAGTCTATTTAATATAAACTTAATTTTTGTATTTTTGTATACTCGCTTTTACTGCTTTTGTTTCATTGCCTAGTCAAATTGAAACTTTCAAGTTATTTTAGTATTAGTTACCTCATTAATCATTACCTCAATTAGTGTCATGTGCCGGTCCGGAGACTGGGGTAGCCTGTTGGTGTACGACTACCTAATATCCGACACCCAGACAGCAACGCTTCTATATCAGCTATGGAATATATAGGACACGATTGTTTCATACCATCAGGAAAACCCCGAACTTGTTTGCCGTCTAACGACATAAAAAAGAGATTTAATGTTCGACTCTCAGGCAACACACCATTAGTGTGTAAATGTACGAGTATATATAGGCGCAGTGTATTTATTTCTTTTTATCAAAATCTGTCTGCTTATTTCCCTTGCACATGATATAAATTTTGTTTCATTCACTCGGAGAAATTCACTCATTTGAATAAACTATTTAATTAAAACTAAACTCTACCAGGGTCGGACACCTTCAAACTGCCAAGTTCTTTTAATGAAATTCGCCGCGGTTCCCAGGGCCGCATTAGCTTGAATCCCTCGGGCACTCTAAATCAGGTTTTAATGTCTACAACTTTGTAACAGTTGTTGTTTTATCCCGACTTTGAGTAGTGATCCTCGTTTTGTGACTTATATAGTAATAATTAAATCCACAGACAGCAACTTCGTGGAATGGTTATTACTAGATGGAAGAGTTCTGCTTTTCACAATTTTTTGATATTGGTAGGAAAACAAGCAGACGGATTTCCTGATGTTAAGAAATTCCTGCCGTCTAGAGACACCAAAGTTGGTAACAGTGCGTTGCCAACCTGAGGCCGGGATCTTAGGCCTCGATCAAAAATAAGGTTACCGACTACCTTACCCTCCGAACCGGAACACGTCATGACGTTATGGCGGCAGGAATAGGTAAGGCGGTGGTACCAATCCAGGTGAGTCTCTGCAAAACTCTACCACCTAGTCAGATGTCACGGTGTTGGTGATGGTAAGCCTATGCTCGCCTTTTACAAGCTGCCTGGCACAGGATGGCAGATAGCCTTTTCTGCAAAGGAGCCCAGACCAACACAGGGAATGGTATCCACCACCCTTCTTATTCATGCTTTAATTCCAGTACCTGTTATTCCAGCACTTTTTTCAACTATTCCGTGTCACGTACGGAACGTATTTGATTTCATAGAAACGTATCCTACTTATTTATGCTTTGATTCCAATTCATGCTTTAATTCCAGTACTTGTTTCAGCACTGCGTTAAATTATTCCGCTTGACAAGTCATGTACGGAATGTATTTGATTTCATGGAAACAGCAGAGATACATGACATTGACGGGGACATGCAAATTACACGCATACATTATTGCGGAAATTTCGCGAAATGATGGATCCTAGCATTAAATGTGCATTTCGCTGTCAATATTCAGGCTCTTGGAATTTTTAGGCAATGGAAACAGACAATTTAGTTTTTGAATTATACTGTCAAAACCTTAAGCTGTGGCTTTTCATTCGTGATTATAACCTTAACCTTATCACTAGACTCCTTTTTATTTTTTAAATAATCTTAATTGTTTTGTTTTTTTTGTTGTATCCTATAAAGACGGAGGAGGTTATCAGTTTGTTTTTTATGTAAGACTGTGCGTAGCTTTTTAGAAAGATAACCGATTTTTACAACTTTTGTTATATTGGACAGTATAAAATATATATGTATAATGACCATACTATATTTAAGTAAAAAAACACCCCGAAAGATGAAAACATACATTATCAGTTAATACAAACGCATATACTTTTACAGAGTAACCCGATTCTGAAGTAAGGTTACTCTTGAATCTCCTTTGCATGCAAATTTGCAATTGGAATCGGATATGTCATTTTAGATACTCTTAAACCCAGTACTAGCGAATGATTAACGTTTAGTTAATAATTAAACAAACGTTGGGCCTAACACCCCGGCTACAGGACAGCGACGCATCTGTATTAGCTATGGTCTCTATAGGCCGCGGTTGTTAAAGCTATGTCATTGTTCGCTGTCTAACTAAAAAAAAGTCATTCATCCCATTATTTGACCATTAATAAATATCATTTTCTTTAAGCACGTTATGGCTTTATATAATACGATTAAATAAGGTTAGTAGGAAGATATATAGAGATTTTTCCTTTTTAAAATTATGCAGGTAATTTCCGGTTGTTTCATACAAGTTCTTTCCCGTGTTGGTCCGGGCTCCTTTGCAGGATAGACCATCTGCCTTCCTGCCAAGCAGCTCATAAAAGGCGAGCACAGGCTTACCGTCACTAACATCTGACTACGCGGTAGAGTTTCGCACTCGCAGCGACTCGCCCGGATTGGTACCGCCGTCTTGTTTATTCCTGCCGCCATAACATCAGTGCTTGTCGTTGACGTGTTCCAGTTCGGAGGGTAAGGTAGCCGGTAAACTTACTTTTGCTCGAGGCCTAACATTCCGGTCTCAGGTTGGCAACGCACCATTACCACCTTTAATGTCTCTAGGCGGCGTGAATTTCTTGCCATTACGAAATCCGTCTTATTTCCGTCTTATCCGCCTTTCGATATCATAAAAAAAAATCTTAGTTGCTGTGTTAGTGAAAAACAAACTAGGTAACACTTACCTCTTATGAATAAATAGAAAAGCAATTAGCCTGTATTCTTACAAAAAACCCCGGAAACTGCAATTATACAGTAGACCCGTAGGAATCCAGTGCGTGGTGGCCAGACGCGCTGTGTAGCTTATCAAAAAATTTAACTATTTTATTTAAAAAAATTACATTACGCGGTACTATTAGTATAAGTAGGGTTGCTAACACACACACTTACAATAATGTTTTTTTTTAATTTTGTAGGATAACATTTTTTTATGCAGTTAGATTTCTTAACTACTTCTTACATATACTACCCACCAGAGTGTGGTAGCCTGTGGCTACCACACTCTGGCTTCCTAAGGGTCTGCTGTGGCACCCTGTATATTACGATTATTTTGAATTGGCGCTTAATTACTTTGCGTGTATTTTACTTATCTGGAATCTATTATAAAAACATTTCACATCAGCTATTGAAATACGTAAAATACACGCGTACACTATCACGAAACAACAAACCCGGATATCAATAGAAAGCGAATATGCCATTCAAATTCCTTTACCCAAAGGGAACAGGGCTTATAATTCTGGGATCATTGTGATTAATAACGTATAAAACCTGATGAGATATCTATTCGTAAACATTTATTGTATACTAGCCGATCCGGCGAACTTCGTATTGCTTGACATTAACAGCTATTAACAATTAGTATGGATTAAATGGTTGTTTTTCCCATTTATCCTGCAATTGGGTTTTCTTTGCGTAAGAACCTTCTCTAGACAATAACAAAAAATTATTAGCAAAATTGGTCCATTCAAATCCGTTTATGACCATGCGAAATGGGGATTCATTTTTATATATATAGAAAGACTTATAAACTTATCACCTCTGGAACATATTGAGATATCGGGATTAAAAGTTGCTCATGTGTTGCTCGAAAGTGTAACATTTTATGTGAAAATTCATCAAAATTTAATCACCTTTTTTATGAAAATGGATCCTACAAACACGCTTTCTAATTTTAATATGTAGGTATATGAATGTTACTCAATCACATATAAACATCTAAATCGATCGTAATAAAATGTAGCCTTCGGGTGCAATATGGATGGGAGAAACGCAAAGGCTTCTTTCCTCGATCGCTTCAGGGTTTCCGTCGAGTGAACTAAATTACTCTACTTCGTAGGATATGCTGCGAAACAGTTGCTAGTTTAAAATTTCTGTGAACTCAATAGGCAAAGGATTAACATCAGGCTTACTCATTGTGATACAATTCGACATTCGTACAATTCAACATTCAACTGTCGTAATGGAAATTTTCTTAAAATAAAGTCCTTTAAACCTCGGGTGTTTCCATTCGCCTGAAAGCTAGAGTCCACCATTATCGTGCTTTGGTTTGAGGGGTAATATAATTTACTTACTTAAAATTCTTAAAATTCCAGCTTTAGGATTGCAACGCACTATTAATATCAATAAGGGTGTCGTATATTTCTTAGCATTAAACAATGCGCATATTTTGCAAAAATCGGCAATGACTTATCGAAACAAGTCCGAACTACTAGCAAGTAGCTGTTATCCGCGGTGTTGTCCTCGTAGTTAATGATTACACAGGAAATTTTTTTGGGTTTAAAATTATCCTATGTGTTAATCCAAGTTACCCTCTATGTGTGTGCTAAATTTCATGTAAATGGGTTCTGCAGTTTTTGCGTGAAGGAGTAACAAACAAACAAACAATCAAACACACAAACTTTCGCATTTATAATATTAACAGGATGAATCCACATTTCGAGTAGTCATCGCATCACGTATTAACGGACGGATGGATTTGCTAATTCTGTCCTTGCTGTATTAGTTATTGACAGAAGAAGGTTCTTATGAAGTTAAAACCAGGAAAATTGCATTGAAAATTGGAAAAACAATGCTTTAATCCATACAAACCATTAATAGTTGCTAATTTAAGCGATACGAAATTCGGCGGCACGGCTCGTTTATATAAGTATTCTTTCCTATGTTTGTTCGTGTCTTTTTTTTTATACAATAGACCTTCTGCCTTCTGCCAAGCAGCTCGTAAGAGGCGAGCAAATGTTGTATGGTTCATTACCAACAGGACCACTGCAATACTCACGGTTTCGCCTTAAATATTCCTGCCTCTATAATGGGATTGTCATGGTCCGGCCCGGTGTGTAGGGAAACCGGTAGAATTGCACAATTTGCCTAACACCTCGATCATAAGATGTCGAAGTACTGACAAGTGACGATATACTCTGTCATTTTTCGAATCTTGATCAACCGAAATGTGCGTATACTAGATAAATAATTATCGATAATAAAATGTTTCGACATACGTTTCTAAAAATCGCTGGATATATACCTGGACAACAATTTACACGAATTGAATCTAACCCCAAAGTAAGCAAATTATGTGCTTGTGTTAAGGCTGTTAAACAACGGTACTAATACATAAAAATACTTAAATAGATACCAGAATAAATTTAATAAACACCCAGACTCGATAATGCAGCCATCTAAGTGTTTATCACACAAATATCTGCCCCCGTCGGGAATCGAACCCAAACCCCGCGGTACGTAAGTGTAATTAGGCGTGTACGCTAACCACTCGACCAACGAGGCGGTAATTTTTTTATTGTATATTTTTAATGGTGTATTTTTTAAAATTAGTATCATCTGATCTTAGCTAGAAAGTATACGTACCTGTTTCATTATAACAACAATTTGTCCAGTATATGCACATTTCGGTTGATTTTTAAAAAAATCACATTTTATAGTGTCCATAGGCCACTATTTTCTCTAATCATCAGGAGAGCCATGTATTGTTCCCCATATTATCACATTAATACTACTAATTTAAACATACCAAGTCCGTAATGAAGTACAAAACCATATTATAGGAAGCTATGTGTTTAATATGAAGAGAAACGCTGGTCAAATTTAGTAGATAAGGCATGATTTTGAATACAGCGGCTGCATTAGCATATGAATAGGTTGACATTATATTGGGAAATCCAAACAAACCCTGCAATACACGAACTAAATAGAAACTATTTGGGGCGAATAGGTGTTTTAGGATAGCTTAATGAAATTTCTAATAGGAAATATGACTTCTTGTTGACATCGAAGAAACATGTTTCTTTTAATCTTTATTATTTTACAAGCGGTCCACCACGACTTCGCACGAGTTTAAAATATACATATAACCCTTCCTCTTTAAACACTTTATCTATTAAAAAAACCGCATCAAAGTCAGTTGCGTAGTTTGAAAGATTTTAGCATACAAAGGGTCATAGGGACAGAGGAAGCGACTTTGTTTTATACTATGTAGTGATGTGTATATGCCAACCTCGTGTGTCAAAAACTACAGTCACTATACCTACTTGTATGATATTGGAAAGCAAACAAGCAGACGGATTTCCTGGTAGTAGGAAATTTACGCCGCCTCGAGACACCAAAGGTGATATTGATGCGTTGCCAACATGATGTCGGGATGTATTCCTGCAGCAGAGGTAAGTTTACCGGCTCCGAACCGGAACACAACAACCGTAAGCGCTGATGTTTAACGGCAGGAATAGGTAAGGCGGTGGTACCAATTCGGGTGAGTCGCTGCGAAACTCTGCCACCTAGTCTGAAGTCACGGTGCTAGTGACAGTAAGCCTATGCTCGCCTCTGACGAGCTGCCTGGCAGGAAGTCAGATGATCTATTCTGCAAAGTATCCGGACTAACACTTATTACTATATTATCATTTTACCACTATGTACTAAGTTTCTTGAAAGAGGCAGATATAAACAAACAGTAGTACACTACTTAAGGTTCATCCGGCCATGATTTCGTCTTACATATTTTAATTTTGGCAATTTTGCTGTGCTTTAAAGTAAAATTTTCACGAATTTTAAATAAAAGGAAAAAAATTACCTCCGATTAGATTTTAACCTTTTTGCATGTGTAATAATTTAATCAATAAAAATGTTTCAATAATGGATTAACCGCCGAGGGTTGGCAATGAGTCTGTATCAAACTATCGTCAAATTCAATCAGTTAAACGTGGGATGCATTGAAAACGAACCAGTACATTTCGCAGATTAATGGGTAGCCGCGATATTGGCAGCCCGAAAGGAATTTCCCCCGGATCACTGTTTGTATGCCAAATCGTTCACGCGAAACATCGGGTCTAATGAGCGGGTGCAAATATTGCAATTGAAAATACCGGATGATATTCAGTTTAGCTTTTCGGTTTTAAAACTTTGCTTTATTTGCTTACTAATTGCCGTATAAATTAAATTTTAATAGCTTTTTTACATGCCTTCATATGCTAACACTTTCAAAAGTTTGTGAGAAAAATTAAGGCCCGCTGTATACATTCGGAATTTTCTTACGGAAATCCGTATCGAAAATTTTCGAACGCAACAGATCCAAGCAAATCTATGGACACACACGTCAGTAATACTAGGGGATTTGTATGGGTCGCCATTTTATTTTGGAATTTCGAAACTGGTTTCCGTAAAAAAATCTGTATGTATGTTGCGGAGCTAGTGTGTTTTCATTTAATAGTATTCGGTAAATGTTTGTTTTTTTAACCTACTCAAAAACAGAAGGAGATTCCCTAACATAGAAAATAAAGTCTTGCTAATTACACTATATATAACTATCTGCTTACCCCGTATGGGACTTGGCGTTAAGATGTGTATGTATGTATTTATAACTCAAGAACGGCTTAACCGATTTTGTTAAAAATTAATAGAGCTTAGAACTAGGAGACGAACATAGGATACTTTATATCCTGTTTGACTGTAAGAAAACTAGGAAAATGACATTTTAATATATCTCATACAAACTGAATGTGTGGTGGAACGAATTTGGCCTTAGCAGCTAGTTTCGGATAAAAAGTAGTCAAGTCCTATATTTTATTATTTCTTTACAGGCTCTATTACAAGCACACGACGTGGTCGCCCGCGAGGTATACGGAGAGGAGTCGCTCCGAGCTTCCCCGCCGCCAGTCAATGGAAGAGCGCCGCAGCCTGCCACGGAAGAGGACGAGGACACCGAGCCGGAGTTCGAGAACGTGACTAGAGTACGCCTCGTACAGTTCCAGAAGAACACCGATGAGCCCATGGTAATATTCCTCAGATTATTTACATTTTTTTATGATGTGAAAAATCGAACATGCAAATGGATCTTCTCTTCGGGAAAGAGACTACGGTCGCCTATTGATACAATGGATGTTAAAAACATTGCAAACGGTTGTAAACATTGGTTTGCATCCGTCTAGACCGTAGATTTAATCCAAACTTAATAGTAATTTTAACATGGAAACAAAGTTTTTTTGACAGGCATGATAACAATCGTCTAGAACCCCTCAAAGGGTAGATTTGTCGGTAAATTTTCACACGCGGCCTAAGATACTACAAAAAATTAACAGGGATTCTAGACGATTACTGTCAAGAAGATTGTTGGACTTTTCAGTTGGCAAACTTACTGGAGAGTGACATCCCGATACCTAAAAAAACACGGAATAGCTAAATAACTTTACTACGCGTTTTAGTAGTATATTATGTTTATACCATCAAAACTGATACCTAATCACCGTTTTCTAGACAAATTAAATAAGATTTTTGAAGTGCAAACTTCTTTAGCTTCGTTGCGCATTTTTTTTGGAATGGGTAAAAACTTCTAAACTCGCGTCAGGATACGTAACCTGTGCCCCGAGTGTATTGGCCACATGTAGTTTTCACTTACCATCGCGTTTACGTTTTTAACTCAAATTTGTATAGGGTTTTGAACAGCGCCTCTAGTGGTCACTATAGCAAATTTTATTGCTAGTGTTTTGGCCCAAAACGCTAAACTCGGTGAAACGTGACGGCGTTAATGACGTATTTCATCTATTTTGCGAGTGTAATGGCAGTTTTACGTAGAAACGTGCGTTTATGGTACTCGAATACGCCAACGCGGTAGTTTATAACTGTCAAGTTCTTTCGGTTGATGTTTTGTCAGTGAGAAGCAAGTGAGAAGTGAAA
>NJDC01001766.1:37341-55559 GCA_002245475.1 Calephelis virginiensis | reverse complement strand
TACCTTCCATCCCTGCTAAAAGCACAACCAAGATATACAATTTCATTCACTTGTTTTTCCTATTTTCTAATAAAAATAACGTAATTGGATATGTGCCCGGTTAGCGATAGGCTTGCCACCTATCACATTGTGGGACTTAGTGTCTTCGGCTAGTCGTGGGTGCCCTGGTTGTGCCTCTGCCTACGTCCTCAGGGATAATTGCGTGGAGATACTTTTTTTTATTGATCTAGTTTATCTCCATGGGCTGTCATTTGTAGAGTCATCGTTATCTCTTAAGTCGAGCAAAGGTTATATGGTTAAATACCAATATGACCACAGGTGATAAATTGCTTTGCATCAGCACTATACTATTTAGTGGCCAGTTATCTGGGTAGGTAACTCTCCTATTCTGTACGTAAAGTGTTCCATACAGGTTCATGTTCCGATCAGAAGGTAGACTATAGACTAGCACTTAAAACCCCAGCTACAAAACTGCAACGCATCTATAATAATATCTCTATCCTCTATTATCTCCTACTATTACCTCTTCTTGCGAAGCTTGATGGTAGCTTATTATCTCCTACTATTAGGTACCTCTTCTTACGAAGCTTGGTAGTTGCTCGCTCTCTAACCTGCTAATATTTATTTCAGATTTAACACTTTTTACAGTTTTTGGAGTTCATTTACTCCTCCTTTTTAGAGGCGAATAAAACCATCTTCGATTGCAATATTTATTTATACAAATATGCAAAAATTGATTATTTATCTCGATTTTTCTGTAATTTTGTCATCATCATATTATCATATTTTATCATTTTCAGGATTAGTTGCAAAAATCTCACAGATAATATCAGATAAGATCTTTCACATAAAAAAAATAGTTGACAACTGACGCAGAAATCGAGTGACATACATAAAAAATAGGAGTCCAACATGTAACACCCTCCTTTTTTAGAATCGGTTAAAAACAAAGTTATTGTTGCGTTGTTTCATTCAGTAAACATTTACAAATAAGGGATTATACTTCGTCCGGTGTCATTACGATATTGTGAACATATTTAATATATTCCACATGGAAATATTTTAAAAGACATTACGTCTTGGTTAAAACACGACCGTTTTAAATAATAGATTACAAAATTCTCTTTGATAGCTGCCACAAAGAATTTTTAAGAGGATTTAAATATTTCGTATTGTTCAATGGGAACGAATATTTAACTGTATTCAGTTATTAAAAAGTTTTGAGCAATATTTTATAAAGTTTATATCAATATTAGATATTTATATATTTTATGATAGCAACTAAACAGGGAGCTTTCCTTTTTAGTGTTGAGAAGCCAAATGGCAAATACGAAAGTCTTATAAATGACACCGACCACTTTCCATACAAAGTCTGAAACTAACACACACCGGGTAATGCATACAATACAGTAGTAAATCACTTTTCTCTGAAATTAAATCTGTATCAGAACAGTTTCTTTTTGCACCAAACTTTAGAAAAAATGTAAAAGATTTGAGGGGTTATGGCACCATCGTAAAAGAAGGTAGCCGTAGTTTTTTCGGAATTAGTAAACTTCGTGTTAATTACGAATAAATTAGTTAATTTGGGTGGTATTTAGTTCAATTTTGTTTAGCTGAAGTGCACAGGTAAAATAATTATGAAGAAATTAGTGTATCGTGTATTGCCTCGTTTGCGCCAATTCCCACTAAATGAGCTTGAGTAAGGAGGCCACCACCTTACCCGAGACAATGACATGACATTCTATAATGAGTAATGTCTACATTAAATGAAACTTAAAAAGTGAATTGAAAAGAAATAACAAGAAAAGAATTTATTGACACCAAAGAAGTGGCAGCATGGCCAGAAGGTCTTAGCCGGTCCCAGAGAGAAAATCAGTTAAACAAAATAATTAGAAAAAGAGAGTTTTGGTGCCATCGTGAAAGAAAATGGTCGGTTTTTTTTTCGTAATTATTAAATTTGGTGTAAATTATGAGTAAAATTGATTAATTTAGGTGGAAATTAGTTTTAATTTTATTCGGATAAAGTTCACAAATGAAACATTTATAAAGAAATCATTGTGTCCTGTATTTTCTCGCTGCTGCCAAATCTCACTAGATGAGCTTGAGTAACGAAACCACTGCTTTACTCAAGACCCTAACATGACTTTGTACATAGTGATTAATGATTGTAAATAAGAATTAACTAATACGAAAGACATGGCAGCACGGCAGAACGGTCGGCCGGCCCCAGAAAGGGGCTAAAAGCTAATAAAAAAAAAAATAAGATCGCCTCTGTGGTCTAGCGGTTCAGGTGTTGGACTTGACTGCATTGCATCAGGTCCCGGGTTCGAATCCCGGGTCGGGAAACGCAAAGAAAATTTGGATTTTTCAATTTTCTAATAAAAAAAATCTTGCTCGGGATTGGATACGTGCCCGGTTGGCGATAGGCTTGCCACCTATCACATTGTGGGACTTAGTGTCTTCGGCTAGTCGAGGGTGGCCTGGTTGTGCCTGCCTACCTCTTTGGTGATATGGAGGTGAAGATACTTTATTAAAAGAAATAATAACAGTAAATAAAAAAATAAAAAATGTTTGAAGTTATGTTCCCTTCGAGAAATACATAAATATTTTTTGAATGCACTGAAACTATACGAATGATATATAATTGCTTCACAATATTCTTAAAAAATGAACCAAAAACTTTCTTTAATTTCTACATACTATAATGTGAACGGAATTTAAACAAGTTGTTTCAAAATATTTGACGGATTTGATCCATTTCCTTTGACATGTCACTTGGTCCGCCCATCTGTATGTTACTTCCATTTCTTGAACTGTTAGAGCATGTTATGTATTCTGTAAAGCGTTATTACATTCTTATACAAAGGATATAACGTTGTTTCGCCCGTTCGCGTCCACTTACGGCCAATGTTAATAATGTTTCTCTAAAGATGGATTTCAAGCAATCTAGATAGCTGCGTATCCGCCGGCCTATCCTATACATAATTGCCATATTTATCACATCCACAGATATGTTATTGGCAAGCAATAACATAAAAATGGATCAAAATATCAATCTTGGATATCAAGTTTTGGATTAGGATTGATTATTAATATTGGCCGTTAGTAGAGTTGACAGTTTGAAGGAAAATACAAAAAAGATATAGCTCTAGTTTTAAATAAATATATAACATGTTACTAGCAAAGTCTTTTTAAGTATATAGCTAAGTTTTAGGTTTTTCATCTAGGGTTTTTCAATAAAATACTTTTTTATTAAAAAAACCCTAGATGTAAAAATATTAGATTTACCCAGTTTGCGTCTGCAAATTGCAATACCAAAAATCCATCTCTAAATTTTAAACACGCCCTAAACGTAAGCTACGGTTGCCTGCTTCACCATGCAAATACTAACATTTAGATTTAGATGATGATGGATCTTAATTTAGATATATTTAGATTTAGAGCTGGAATCCACCAACGTCAGCGCTTCCCGTTAACGTGTTCCGGCTCGGAGGATAAGGTAGCCGGTATACTTACTTTTGTTAAAGGCCTAACATTCAGGTTGGCAATGCACGAATATATCATTCATATTTTGATGGAGTGTAGTTACACAACAGAATTGAGAAAAAATTAGATAAATAAATAAATATCTCTGGACAAGTTACACAAATTGAATCTAACCCCAAAGTAAGCAAATTATATGTTTAAGTTATGGGTGTAAGTCAACGATATTAATACATAGAAATACTTAAATAGATACCAGAACAAATTTAATAAGCACCCAGACCCGGAAATGCAGACATCTAAATGTTCGTCACACAAATGCCTGCCACCGTCGGGAATTGAACCCGAGCCTCGCGGATGATCGGTGTAGTTAGGCGTGTACGCTAACCACTCGACCAACGAGGCGGTCAAATAATAAAGATATAATAATAGATAATGCTACATAAGTTAGTCTTTTGGTAATGGTACCGAATCCAAAAATGGCAAAATTTATATTTTTTATAAATATATATGACGTTTTTTTAAATACCTATATATAACGTATGATTATGACGGCGACGATGACGGCTTTGAGGCTTCTCTGTCGATTGACTTTAAAAAAAGTTTTAAACTGTTTTTTAAGTCGGCTTGGAACGATCCTGTCTAGGCGAAACTTTTTCTTTCTTTAAAATTTGTAGGCACAGGGCAAGTGCCTAAAAAATAAGTTAAGAGAAACGAAAGTTATGGCCAAAATAATTGTGAATTTCGTCTGTAACGATAAACTCGTTTAGTAGGTACTCAGAACGGTGTAATCTACAGGACATAATTACCCTAGGTATGGTACTAACACTTACTGGTAGTTACTGGTAAAGGATTTAAAAATTTCGCCACAAGATTTGAATCCTCTGTAACTTAAATGTTTAGAGTATTCGTCAGCTTGAGACAAAAGGGGACAGGTTTAAATCGTGACTGGGCGATTTTTTTCTTTAAAATTTGTAGAAAGTTTTATAAAAACTAGAATTAAAACTAGGGAGTTTAACTCCCTAATAAATAGGTTAGGAAGTTTAACATTTATATGCTACGCTAGCGATAACGGAAACCTTCACGGGCGATTCTGACTCGCACTTAACAATGTTATGCTTCTTATGTATTAATTAATTAGGAAGTTTAAAATTTATGTGTTACATTTGCCATAATGAAAACCTTCATGGACGAGTCCGACTCGTTCTTGGCAATTTTTAACACACCTGTTAAAACTAATTCTTAGTCTAAATAGATCAAAGTAAGGTAGGTACCTTATCTATTGTTTTTATATGCAAATGAAAATATTTAAAGGATTTTAAAGTCTAGCAGTGGTTATACAAAAAATATCAGAAAGTTTTAAACAGACTTCGACATTCGGACAAAGTTGATGAAACACAGCAGTTACGACTTGTTTCTTTAATTGTTACCGAGAATCGGCTTCGGGTCTCTGCAGGGAAGGCATCCACAGCAAAGAATTATTAATGTCCCAACACTACACACAAAAATGTCTATTCTTGACAAAATAGTATTTTTTTCGATGTATTTACAGTTGCCGAACACTTACATTTAAGTGTCTCGAATACCGTCCTTTGTTGGCATGAACTAGACTTACAATTCTTACACGTTTCTGCCACCGTAACGTTATGACGATTTCCGGTTAGGAGAGTAAGGTAGCCGGTATACTTACTTTCGTACGAGGCCTAACATCCCGGCCTTAGGTTGGCAGCGCACCATTTCCAGCTTTGGTGTCTTTCCATCAGGAAATCCGTCTGCTTGTTTGCCTTCCAATATCATAAAAAAAACTAGACTAAAATCAAATTACAAATTTTTAACAAGTAGCTAATACCCAGCCAGTCAGCCAATCATAATATAGACCGTTTACATATATTTGTGACATATAAAACGAGATCCGACGATTCTTTATCATATCCAGAATTCAGAATTAAAGTTTAATGTTTTGAAGAATATGCTTCTAATTCCAATTTTATACTTTATTACCATATTTGTGGCAAAACATACTTTTTTTAAGACAATATTATGGGCTATTCACAAATTTCAGGGTTAATAGTAAATTCACTCGAGCTTCGTGGCTAGGCAATAACGAACAAAAGTGGTCGCTGTTTGTAAACATTACCACACTGTCCATATTTCACCATTTTAATAAATGGTTATAACATTTATATATTTCAATTTAGTCAGTTTGCCCTTGTTGTGAACCACACTTAAAAAGTGAAAGAAAGTATTTATTAATATCTAAACTAAGACTAAAGAGATCCAAACATTCGTTTTTTTATTTTACAATTAGAAAATTTTAAACATCATAATTTTTAAACTTCGAAATTATTCAAAATGTAATCAAATAACTCGACATTATGCTCTTAAATATTTAAAAAAAAAACAGTATTTGTTTGTTGTTATTTGTCTTATTTTTTTGGCAAGAACTGCGACAAATAGTTATTGTATGCTTTCGACAATTTATTTTATGACGTCTACTGATAGCTGCTTGTATGCATTTAGGTGTCCGATAAAGCGCTATATTATGCAGAAAAAAATATAGTTACGGTAGCGACGAATCCCGGGCTGATTACACTGTTTTTCCTTATAATTAAAATAAAATTAATAAATACTAAGTAACTTTACAGTAAGTTAGCTGACTAATTTGTTACTATTATTATTAAAAAGCTCTCCAAATACTTTCATCGTGCTAAGACTATTTCCATGTACATTTCAGCGCCATTCAAATTAACGCAATAAACAACCAAAAGTGCCACTGAGATTCACAGACACAAAGACTGAAATTCAAATAAAAAAGTCGGCTTAACACGAACAAATGGAGGAGCATTTGGAGGCAAAAAACGGAGGCAGCCCTTAATTGATTTAATTTGTCCAGAGTCAAAACTCCCAGCAGCGAGGTGTGACACGGTGGCATCAAATACAATAAGGCAGCGTTATATTGATACCTAAAATTTTTCATATTCGTTTAATATTTATATTAAAAGAACAAAAGCACAAAAATGTTTTATCATTATTACCAAAAAATAATTATGGCTATTGTTATTTTTCCATCAGCTCTTATTTATATATTTTATTTTAGAATATTAGTCATTTTAATGTTACATTAAAATGCTAGAGTGTAGTTGTTTATTACTTTCTTCTTTTTTCTCGTCGCAACAAAATGATGTTATTATATCTACTGTTTTAAAAAAGAAAATTTTTCTATGTTTTTGTATAATTTTGGTATGTAGAGATTGAAAAATAGAGTGACATAGGCTACGTTCTATCGCTAAAATAAATAATAGACCTGTAGACAAATTCATATTATATCTACGCAAATAGTGTAGTTACTGATATCAGTCTTAGTTAACAGTACTATCAAATATTAATTTTACAGTACACGTCTTGCACTGTTTTAGTAATTATATTTTAGTTTGACAAAATTAGACAACACGTTTCCCCCAGTTGAAGAGTCTCATGAATGTGTTGTATAATTTTAAATTGATTCATAGAATCGGTTATATTTTGTAAAAGAAAAATTTAAACAGTGCAGTATTTTTAAAATTGAAGTTTCAGTAACCTCGGCGGTATGGAAAGTTTAATAAAAGTAAATAATGGAATGTGTATAAAGTAAATGTAAGTGTAAGTATAAATAATGTGGAAAGAGTCCGAGGGTGGTGTCTAGAGTCTCCGAAACCGGCGTGTTTGTATGAAAAGAGTTATGAATGTGAAGGCAGCAAGACAGGTTTGTCAGAATCGTGAGGTCTGGCACTCGATACTCTCTGCCTCTCCCCGTAAGGGACTTGACGTGAAGATATGTATGTATGTATGTATGTATGTATGTATGTATGTATGTATGTATGTATGTATGTATGTATGTATGTATGTATGTATGTATGTATCTAAGTGTAAATAAACTTAACTGAAGCAAAAAAATGTAATAATACAAGCAATAAGCCAATAACTTGACTAAATTGTACTAAACGTTATACGAAGAGCAGACTACACTTGCATCCCATGAGATTTCAAGATATTTACTCATATTTTTAAACTCAAGAGTTATATTTTGTTTAAAAAACATTTTTTGTGGAAAAATTATACATGTCTGGGATACACACCTGCCTCGCTAATGGTGTCACTAACTTCTTAACCAATGAATCGATTTTATGATAATAATCGTTTTTCAAATTAAAAAATCTCTGCCTATGTGGACGTGTCCTAATCAATTCTTGACGTTTGTTTTTAGGCTCAGTTCAATTTGTTTTCATTAAAGCTTTTATTGTTCGCAGTGTGACGTTTTCCGTTTAAACAGATTAAAACTATGAGGGTAAAATCAATGAGAGCTTTTGAAGCGCTTTGTATATGGAATAAAAATGAGTTAATAATTACATTTACATTAATGTAACAAGGAAGTTTCCGCGAATCGTACTAATGTAAATTTTATTTCAAACAAAAACATAAGTAATACGACGATTTTATACAATAAAAAACACAAAAAAATGCCATCATATCAGCACTAAAAATTAATTACATGTAAGTAATATATCCATCAGCTAAATAAATTTATTTCATGATTTATATTAGATTAGTCATCATTTTAATATGACGAAATATTTGGTGATTTTAGATAGTTTTTACAATGTAGAAACTTTAAAAAACTAATAAACAATTATGTCAATTTCCGAATAGTTAGTCATTTATCTAAAACAATAACTCTTATTTTTTGCATTTTATTAATATCTGATGATTCTTTTTGTTTCTAGCTTTTTCTTTTTACATTGTGTTGGCTTTTTAGATCGAGGCCAACAAAATAAGCAGAAACATACATGCCATTTTTCGTATTTTTCGACCTTTTTTGCAGATGTCAACTTTCTTTGAATTAGTCATTAAATCGACATTTACAATGCAAATTTGCTACATTATGATAGATTAAATGTTAATTAACGTCTATTAATTTTTTTGTTAAATAAATAAAAATAAAAAAAAACTTTATTCATTAAAAAATGTTTTTAAAAATATTACGCGAAAACCCCTGTACTAGGAAGGTATCCTGTGTTACTGGGTACTACGGTCAACCACCAAGACAAAAGCATTAATTTTTATTAATTTTTATTATTAAACATTATAGCATTATTTTTTAGTAGTATGTGCGTGTGTGTGTGTGTGTGCGCATAGTAAATATAACAGTGATAATAAATGATATTGACAATAAATATATATATAAATATAAATGTATACACCTAAATGCAAAATCACAAATATTTTTTAATCAAAGTACGGAAGGAATTCGTCAATAAAGTTGAATACTGGATATCGACAATGCACTTAAAGAAGTCTCCCCTTCAAGCAGGTTTATTGTGAGCTTCCCAAAGGAACGGGATCTTTGTGACGTGAAAGATTAATGCCTATCTCTTACACTTGAGATACATTCAAGTCTAGGTAATGGTGGAACGTCTGCTAAATTGTATTTTGTATTTTATAAGAATGCCTTTGAGAAATGCTTTGCTGCATTAGTAGAAGCGAAGTACGAAACAGAGATTGAATTTTGTTCGGCCGCCTAAAATGTTATCTGTGTTTTTTTTTGATAAAATTAAGGCAATGTACATAGGATATTTTTAAATATGGCATATTATTGATAAACGTATGTACATGAGTTGTACACTCCTAAAGTTATCGATCCGCCGCGGAGGTTCCCGTTCGATTCGCGACAGGGACAAGTATTTGCGTGATAAACATGGTTAATGTATTACTGTGTCTAGGTGCTTATTAAATTTATTTTAATTGTCTTCACGCCTGCATCCTCTAAGTGTTAGTTAAAGATACAGCCAGGATAGCCACGACTAGCCGAAGACACCAACAGTAACACTTTTGTTTTAAATTGATTGCCGTTTCAGAAACTGGCTCTGTATCCCACACTGTAATAGGCGTCGAGCCAATCGCCAACTGAGCACATATTCAATCCTTTGCAACGTTTTTCAGTAAAAAAAAGTATCTTCACGCCCATATCCCTGAAGAAGGAGGCAGAGGCACAACCAGGGCACCCACGACTAGCCGAAGATACTAAGAGTCCCACAATGTGATAGGTGGCAAGCCTATTGCCCATCCGGGCACATATCCTATCCCGAGCAACATTTTTTTATTAGAAAATTGGAAAAACCCAATTTTCTTTTTGTTGAATTTTCATTAAAAACAGTATCATGTAAATTAATGCCAAGGCGTGGCCGTATGGCTTACATTGTTATAAAGTTATTAGATATCATATAGAACAAAGATTCTCTTTTAAAGGCTCTAATTCGACAAACTATAACGAGTTATAGCTAGTAGTTTGTGTGTCTGATCCAATTTAAAACCAAAGAGTTCTAAAAAACGGCATAACGCTTTGTTAAAAGCGAGTTTGGTGGTGCCCCCGCGCTTTGCTTTACTCATCTTAGCGGGGACCAGTTTGGCGCAACTTTCATATCAAAAAATAAAAAAATAAGTTTGCTATGTTTTTTATTCGCCCAAATCATATGACACCAGTTGTCTTATATCTGAATGCCTTTAGACTTACTTTCAAATTATACGGGTTATACTTTTTCAAGTAAACTTTATACGAATTCGGGTTTGTTATGTATCTATGGAAGTCCCGCCTCTTATTACGAAGTATTTATATACTCTTTGGCAGGGACATTCCCGCATCCTAAGATTATGTTTATATTTTTAGTTGATTATACAGAACGTTGAGTATATTTTAAGTGGGACATTCCAGCTGGTGTTGACTATGTCGAGCTACTATGCTTGCCTACTTTTTGAATTACTTTAATTGGTATACTTAATTTATCCATAGATATTTATTAATAACTAGCAGCCCGGTACGTGCTTCACTACGTATATGACCACAATATGACCGCATTAATGAGATAACACAACAAAACAAAAATAAAGAAAAACAATTGAAAAAAGTTTCAATATGACAGCACAATCCCCATCTAAAAAAGTTTCAATTTGACTGAAAAATTAAAAACAACCTATTAACAAAATGATTCGCCATTTATGGGATTCATTTGTTACAAAAAATGTAATAAATGAAGACCGCTTGTTTGATTTGTGTAAACTTCACATAAGCCATCTACTAAATAGTCTGAACAAAGCCTAAATATTTGGTTTGGGTAGGTGAACCCGTTCTTGAGTTATAAAATTACAACGAAAAGTGGCATGATTTTTTTTTGTGATATTGGAAGGCAATTTGATATAGGTACGTAGCGAAGCACGTACCGAGCCGCTAGTTATTAATAATTCGATTTGGGGTACCTACAACTTAATTTTTTGACTATCTGTATTTTCTACATAAACGTCTCATAAAAACATTATTATAAATATTAATATACATTTAGATTTAAATCAATTTAAAAATATCATAGAATTGTCCGTTTCACAATAAGATTCTATCTAGACGCTTGTTAAAGAATATGTCGCCTTGGATCACGAATATCACAAGGAGTGTGAATTTGAATCCAATGCACGTACTACATTTCACTGAATAGCAATTTGAGATATGACTGCATTTTCAAGGAAATGACACTGAAACTCGTTCTTATGTAAAAATAGCCCTCGTGTTCCTTTTTTTATGACATTGGAAGGCAAACAAGCAGACGGATTTCCTGGTGGTAAGAAATTCACGTCGCCTAGAGACATCAAAGGCGCTAATGGTGCATTACCAACCTGAGGCCGGGATGTTAAACCTCGAACCGGATCACGTCAACGGCAAGCACTAACGTTATGGCGGCAAGAATAGGTAAGGCGGTGGTACCAATTCGGGAAAATCGCTGCGAAACTCTACCACCTAGTAAAATGTCACGGTGTTAGTGACGTTAACCCTATGCTCGCCTTTTACAAGGTTCCTGGCAGTAAGGCTCTGTCTTTGCGCCTGGCAACTATAAGAAGCGAGCATAGGGTAAATGGGTTATTATTACCAAACAAATACCTGGGGGGGTTGCCATGAGCTCTTAAAACAATATTATTTCAATAATACTAATTGTCATCGGAGAAAGACAACCTGAACATGCATGTCATAAAGTTGCTTTAATAAGTGGACATTTAGCTACATGGAAATAATACTGCTGTAAGCGTCCCTGGCCGTGGAATGCTACCTATACAGGAACAAATACCGTCGCCATATATATTGCAACTGTCATGTTTCGGTCCAGAAGGTAGGATGGCTGATAGACTTGCATATAACTTTGATGCTTTCACCGCCTCGTTCTCCTCTCCTCGTTAACTCCGCTGACTAGCCGCGAGGCTTTGGTTCGATTCCCGATGCGGGCAGGAATTCGTGTGATGAACATTTAGATTCATTTATTAAATGTATTCTGGTATCTATTTAAGCATTTCTATGTATTTATAAAATTAACTAACACCCATAATACAAGCATATAACTCGCTTACTTTGGGGCTAGGTTTAATTTTATTTAATGATTGTCTAGTGATATTTATATCTGTACTAGTGGTCGCCCATTGGTCGAAATTCAACCATAATAAATTTGAATATCTTGTTGATAAGAATGCCATATAATTCATTTCTCAAGACCAACTACTTTGTTTCCAAGCTTTTTGTGCGCCATCTGTGATCTTTTATCGTTATCATCAATATATTTGTTTGTGTGTGTCAAATGCATGGTAGTGTGGGTAATGTTTTATTTATTGATTTAATGTACTTTATAAGCATCATTATTGAAAAATATTAGCATTCTGCACTTCTCCTACACATAAACTATAAGCGTTCCTTCCTAATTTTATGCTCCTGCGTCCACGCAATTTTCGTAAAAAGGGGTCCAAAGTTTTGGCATCACGTATTAATATATAGATAAGGACTAATACCTCGGCCACAGTACAGTACCATTGTCTTTCAAGAACATCCGAACTCTTAAGAAATGCCGTTCGAAATGTACATTTTCTAAAACATAACATCCTTGCCTCTTTGATCTTCTTGAGTAGTGAAATACCCAAGTTTAAGCAAGCAAGAGAGTTATGATGGTTAACTTAAGTAAGGAGCTGATAACAATCATAAACAATAGAACAACAGCTATAATATTCTATATAGGTAGAAAGCCTCTGTGGTCTAGAGGTCCAGGTGTTAGACTTGACTTCAAGAGATCCTGGGTTCGATTCCCGGTTCGGGCAACATAAAAGAAAATTTCCAGCCGCTGATTTCCACCTTCGGACATCGCGACAGAGTTTAAAGTTAAAAATTTAAAGATGGGCATGATCCCATATTCTTGATGCGTGGCGATCTACAACTGTGCGATTCCGAAGACATTTTTTACCTCGCACAACGCCTTTGTGGAGTCAGTTACCGAGGGCGGTATTCCCAAACAATTATGACTTAGGGACCTTCAAGAAAAGAGCGTACTCATTCTTTAAAGGTCAGCAACGCATCTGTGATACTCGTGGTGTCGCGGATGTCCGCGGTCGACGGTGATAACTCCCCATCAGGTGACCCACTTGCTCGTTTGCCTCCTCTTGTACAAAAAATGTGGTTTTTCTAATTTTCTTTATAAAAATTGTGTTGCTCGGGATTAAATATGTGCCTGGTTGGTGATAGGCTTGTCACCTATCTTACTTAGTGTCTTTGGCTAGTCGTGGGAACCCTGGGTGTACTTCGCTTTCCTCTTCGGGATATGGGCGTAAAGATATTTTTTTAGGTGGAAAGACTAATAATCCGAAAGAAGGGTTACATGCAACTTCAAGTCAACCATCAAGGATGCAGAAGGCCGAAGTGCTAAAAAAGGAGAGAAAGCGGCCTTCCCACGCAAAAACGCAGGAACAATTGCAATAAGAACTAGGATGATGATAATGTATTCCTTTGAACTAGCGGGCGAAAAGGAATTAAAAATAGCAATACTATGGCGTTGCCATTACAAAAAGCATAAAACTTCCTTTCCAGATTAAAATTGATCGATTCAATTTGTAGTGAAAACATAAAGAAGATTTATATCTACAACGCTAGGGCTGAAGCCGGATATCAAAAGAACCAAAAATGCTGGGATAGTCCAGAAGAACACAAAGAGTTGAATTTATCACCCACCTTTCGTGTCTGAAACACACTACAAGGATGTTTATTTACTGAATATGACTAGTGTTAGTACCTATAATAGGATATAATATATTTTGTGTACTTTTACATGTTTGTGCGTGTGTGTGTGAGTTTGTATGTATGTTGTTCTAGTCGTGGGTGCCCTGGTCCTGCTTCTCCCTACCTCTTCGAGGATATGGGCGTGAAGATACTTTTTTGTTGGTCGAGTGGCTAGTGTACACACCTAACTCCACTGATTAACCGCGAGGCTCGGAGTCGATTCCTGACGGGGGCAGGCATTTGTGTGATGAACATTTAGATGTCTGCATTTCCGGGTCTGGGTGTTTATTAAATTTATTCTGGTATATATTTAAGTATTTATATGTATTAGTATCGTTAACTAGCACCCATAACACAAGCATACTATTTGCTTACTTTGGGGTTAAATTCAGTTCGTGTAAATATTCATGTATGTATTTATTTATGACTATAGAATATAATATGGTTAGCACTGAGGGTATTTCTTTTGTACTTTAGACATAATGTGAAAATCATTTTAAGCTGTTTTTTTATCCTTCACTGTTTTTCAATTCGGAATCATGACAATGTGATAGAAACTGAATAAGATTAGTATATATATTTTTTTACATCAAAGTACCCAGAAAGCAAATTCAATTAAAGTTATAAGTAAGATTTTTTCTTTTTTTTTTATTATATTGGAAGGCAAACAAGCAGACGGAGTTCCTGATGGTAAGAAATTCACACCGCCTAAAGACATCCATGGTGGTAATGGTGCATTACCAACACGAGGCCGGGATGTTAGGCCTCGAGCAAAAGTAAATTTACCGGCTAACTTACCCTCCAAACCGGAACACGTCATGATGTTATGGCGGCAGGAATAGATAAGGCGGTGGTACCAATCCGGGCGAGTCGCTGTGAAACTCTACCACCTAGTCAGATGTTACGGTTTTAGTGACGGTAAGCCTATCAAAATCTGTCTGTCTGTTACGCTTTCATAGCTAAGCCGTCGTTGGACCGGTTTCGATAAAATTTTATATGCAAGTATTTTCACGTCCGTATCCTCGAAGAGGTAAGCAGAGGTAGAACAAAGGAAGGGTCGAAGATACTTAGTCTCACAATGTGATAGATAGTAAACTTATCGCCAATCCGGCACATTTTCAGTTCTCGGCAACGTCGAACTTTATTTCACCCGCAAAGTTTGTATGGGATTTTTTTTTGTTTCCTCGCAGCCAAACGGGATAACAAAGTATCCTATGTTCCTTTTCGGGTTCTAAGCTCCCCATCCATTTTCAGCCACATCTATCCACCCGTTGTGAGTTATAAATAGTGTTACTACCACGTTTTTTACATACTTAGATTGAAAAAACACGTTTTCATTTAATGCCGAACACCGGGATGAAACCCTGAATTTAAAGTTTAACGTTCAAACATACTTTATTTTCAAAAATCATTAAGGAATATGGGGATAAAAGATTGTATGAATGTCTATTCTACCTTGACGAAGTCGCGAGTAAGCAACTTTTCTTTAAAAATATTCCATGTTTTTCTAAACGTTTCCAGTAAATTAAACCTGAATCCGCGAAATTCAGTGTCCAGGTAAACAATACGCTCGGCTCAGTCCAACTTTGCCTTTGTGGTGCAGCCCATATATTGTGTATTATCAGACCACTGGATAACATACCGAAGCTCACCAGTTAAATACAGGCTTTCAAACTAAATCAACCTGTATTTTACGCCCCGTTTCTTTTATTTTCGCTGTAAAATCGCTTTAGGCTACAATTTTTCGCAATAATATGTTATTATAGTACCACTGTCGCTTCAAATGGCGATTTATTTAAGTATTAGGTAGTAGTTTTTATTGGTAATAATTAAGGTATACAGGCTTTCTTTATTCAAATTGATGTTTTTCTATGTTATTTATTTTTGCTATTTTAGGCAAAAAAAATGCAATTATATGTTGCTGTACCTAAACTATAGTGGTTATTGGTGATTGAAGAATAATAAACGAATTTGTGTCCTTTTTTTATAGTCATATTTTTAACATTGAACATATTATACAGCAGCAGAAAAGTGTGATAATTTTAATAGAACATTAAGAATATATTTAACTTTTTTTTGTGAGAGATCAGTGAAGAACGACGGGACTCATGATGGTACAACATAGATGTTATAAATGATTAGCTGACCTGAGGCCCAGATGTAAGGCCAATTGCCAATCTACCAGCTACCCTACCCTTATGTTCCAGCCTCATTATGGCGACCACGAATAGGTAAGGCGGTAGAACCCAGGCAAGTTTTTGCACAGCATTTTATTACCAGCAGTTGGGAATGACCTTTAATTTAACCGTTGCTCATCTCTTACGAGCCGCCCAGTAGAGTGGCAGATGAGAGCGGCTCAGGACTAACACAGTGGAAAACTACTACATTTTTATATTCTAACAGCCGTACTCAGAGACGTTACTTGTAAAAAAAAATCCATCTTTGAGTGCAGTTGCTAGTCATTATTTTGTATGGTAAATGTTGACTTAATACTGATTAGAAGGTGACTAACATCTCTGAATGCGGGCCTAAATATAAAAAAAATAAGTTACCCCTATTCCGGTCGCTTAAGAGGTCATGACATTTATTAGTTGCAGCAGGATAATCAATAACAGTTTATATCCTCATTTCGTCCATTTTTATAATAAACTAGAGCGGGATAAAAAGTGTCCGACTCCTAGTTCTAAGCTACCTTCCAGTTTCAGTCAAATCGGTTTAGCCGTTCTTGAGTAAATAAATAAATAAATATCCCTGGATAAGTTACATAAATTGAATCTAACCCCAAAGTAAGCAAATTATATGCTTGTGTTATGGGTGTTGTTCAATGATTCTAATACATACTCGTAGAAATACTTAAATATATACCAGAATAAATTCAATATTTATGAATATTTAATTTAAACATCGTATTTAGCACAGATTTCTTTTATAAATAGAGGTAAATAAATGTCCCTGGACACATTACACATTGAACCTTGTACCCTAGCCCAGCCAGAGAGCACACAAAAGTAAGGGAGTGGATAGTTTTAGTCCTTTATTCAGATTAGGCAGGGAGTGGGTCCGGTTACGGAAAGAGCAGTTGAAAAAGACTTTTATACTGACGGGTTTTAATGGCGGTGTGCTAGTTCGGTTACTTTGACTGGATAACTATTGCTTCCTTACTTCCTTAGCTCAAAAAACAAAAGTATCTTCACGCCCATATCCCCGAAGAGGTAGGTTGAGGTACAACCAAGGCACCCAGGACTAGCTGAAGACACTAAGTCCCACAATATGATAGGTGGCAAGCCTATCGCCAACCGGGCACATTCCCAATTTCAACCAACATTTTTTTTTATTAGAAAATTAGAAAAATCCAATTTTCTTTGTCGGCCAGACCCGGGGTTCGAACCCGGGACCTCATGCAGTCAAGTCCAACACCCGGAACGCTAGACCACAGAGGCGATCCTTAGCTCAAAGTAAATAAACTATGGTCTTGTGTCAAAGATGCTAATACATATTATAAATACTTAATTAATAAACAGAATTAATTTAAAAAACACACGAAACAGAAGTGCAGATATTTAGATGTTCATCATAAAAATGTCTGTACCATCAGGAATCGAACCCAAAATTCAATCCCCAACAAGGCAGGTAAAATGTTTTGTAAATTTTACTTAGATTATTTGTTATAGAATTCTTAATAGGTATCTTAGTATCTTCGGCTAGTCGTGGGTGCCCTGGTTGTGCCTCTGCCTACGTCTTCGGGGATATGGGCGTGAAGATACTTTTTTTTTCTTAATAGGTAAAAAGGGCGTCCTACCACATTAAAATGGATCTTCTGTAATCTTCTGAAACACTCCAAATAAAAAGTGTAAAGTTTTAAAAGGCTTTCGTTTGACACAAACAAAGACGTGAAGCGGGTTATGTTTAGCGACTACACTATTTACTAGTATTTTAACTTTTATTGAATGAAACCAAATTCGATTTTTTTTAAAAAAAAGAGAAGGCAAACGAGCACCTCCGCCCATGGACATCCGCAATACCAGGAGAATCACAGATGCGTTGCCGACATTTAAGGAATGAGTACGCTCTTTTCTTGAAGGTTCCTAAGTCATAATCGTTTGGGAATACCGCCCTCGATAACTGATTCCACAAAGGTGTTACGAGGGGTAAGAAATGTCTTCAGAATCGTACAGTTGTAGATCGCTACGCATCAAGATGATGGGCATGATACCTCAAGCTCTGACGCGATGTCCGAATGAAACCAAACAACTCCTCAGAGCATTCTCCATGATAGATGCGGTAGAGAACCCTGAGTGGCCAAACATCTCTACGCAACGCCTATGACTATCAGATTATACTGATTTGTTATTGTCCAAAAATTTATAGCGTTTTTCATTCATTGATATTAATTAAAAAACTTTTTAGTTCACCATAGTACAATAGCAAAAATTACCATGTAAAGGCTTTCAGCCTTCACTTGTACCACACGCCAATAGTACGTCTGACAATCGGATAGAGTTTAAATAAATAATGAGGGAATTCTCACATTCTGCCAGGACGTTACGCAACTTTTAAATTGACTGCAGACTCACTATTTTATTAGTTTTTTGTATGGGATTGAAATACAAATAAGCTGATGAGTTTA
>NJDC01001766.1:24763-37013 GCA_002245475.1 Calephelis virginiensis | reverse complement strand
TGTGGCCCACCTTTAGTTTATTTTGCCGCCTTGTGGCCCTTGTCTGCCAAAAGGTTGCCGACCGCTGATTTAAAGGTAAGAAATACACCAGACACCAACCGTCTAATTAATAAACATAGACAGAAGTACTCCAAGGTTTAGTTTGACATTCAAATCAGTATTGCAGTGTAATAAATACTTACTAACTAGCAAGATTATTGATTGTAATTTAAATTATGTAATATTGTTATGTCTTCATTTGAAATGGTCTAACTAAAATCTTGTTTCTATAAATTTTAAAGAAAGAAAAAAATTCGCCCCAGACAGGATTTGAACCTGTAACCTTTCGTCTCAAGCCGACGAATGCTCTAACCAATTGAGCTACTGAGGATTCAAGTCCCGTGGCGAAATTTTTAATTCCTTTGTAACCCGTTAACGCGGGTAGTTATGTCCTATAGATACACAATTCTGAGTACCCACCAAATGAGTTCATCATTACAGATGAAATTCACATTTTAGAATGGCCATAACTTTCGATTCTCGCAACGTATTTTTATTTTAGCACTTGCCCTGTGCTTGGGATAAATTTCTATAAATTTTAAAGAAAGAAAAAATTTCGCCCCAGACAAATTTAAATTTATAGAAATTTATCCCAAGCACAGGGCAAGTGCTAAAATAAAAATACGTTGCGTAAAATCTTGTTTATTTTAGTTTTACATTTATACTATTTTTGTTTTTTGTTTTTGTTTTTCTCCTTACTGTTATTATTGATATTTTAATCTCATGTTATAGTCTTAGTATGTTTAATGTCTTTACCTACTGAACCTATGTTTATATAATCTCCTCAGACAAAAACGTTGTCTGGTAGAGATCGCTTTGTTTGGCGATATGACCGCCTTTTGTGTACTCTAAACTATAATAATATGCTCTTGTTAATACTTAGTTGCTCCATTTTGTAATAAGTTTAATTGTTCACAAGAAAGAGTTCATTCATTCATTCATTGTTTTTTTATGAGATTGAAAGGCAAAGATATTTTACCCAGTAACACCTTTGTGGAATCAGTTACCGAGGGCGGTATTCCCAAATGATTATGACTTAGGAACCTTCAAGAAAAGAGCGTACTCATTCCTTAAAGATCGGCAACGCATCTGTGATACTCCTGGTGTTGCGGATGTCCGTGGGCGGAGGTGATCACTCTCCATCAGGTGACCCACTTGCTCTTTTGCTTCCTCTTCTATAAAAACAAAAAAAAAGATGGATTTAAAGGTAAAAAAGGCTTAGGTATAGACACAAACCGTCTATTAATAAGCACAGACTAAAGTACTCCAAGGTTTAGGTTGATATTACAATCTGCATTACAGTGTAATAATGATTAACTAGTACATGATTATTGATTGCCTCTATGGTTTAGTGGTCTGTTATTTGGCGTTGACTACGTGAGGTTTCGGTTTCGATTGCAGCATCAGGGAACTAAAAAATGTGTTTTATTAAATTTATATTAATTTAGTCGCCTCTGTGGTCTAACAGTCCGGGTGTTGGACTTGACTGCATGAGGTCCTGGGTTCGAATCCCGGGTCGGCCAACATAAAGAAAATAGTATTTTTCCAATTTTCTAATTTAAAAAAATGTTGGTCGGGATTGGAAATGTGCCCGGTTGGCGATAGGCTTGCCACCTATCATATTGTGGGACTTAGTGTCTTCGGCTAGTCGTGGGTGCCTTGGTTGTACCTCTGCCTACCTCTTCGGGGATATGGGCGTGAAGATACTTTTTTTTATATTAAAAACAACTTTTTAAGGTTATTAATAAAATGTCAATGGTAATATCGCATTACGAACCTTGATCTGTGTTAAGCCTTTCACTTGAACAAGGCTACCCGCTACCGACGCACGAGAGTAGCAAGCACTGATGGAGGCTATGCAAATGACAGGAAAGGCTTATCGATTCAAAACTCTTCCACGTGATCAAGGCCTTTAGACGATAACGTATCCACACATTTATGATGCCTACAGGCCATTTTACTTTAAAGAGAGCCTTGTGTTTGCTCTGGGAGTGCAAGTTTGTCCTGTAGATTGGGGTGTACCTAATGTGCAAGTTTTTTTTCTATTGGTCCGGGTAGCCTGTGTAAAATTATCATATACTGTGTATAGTGTCAGAGTCTGGCGAGAACGGTAACCAGTAGACTTTGGGCCTTACATCTCGGCCACAGGACGGCAACGCACCTGTAACATCTATAGTAGCTTAAATTCACGATTGTTTTTTACCAACAAGTTGTATGTTCGTTCGTTTGAAGTTTCTTTATCAACCCACTTAAAGACAACAATTAGGTTCTCAATTCGGCCGGTACATTTTTTTTATGTACACCGATATCACCGTGTTTTCTGAACCCATTCACGTGATTCTTTTTTTTTTTGTTTGATGCGGAATGCGGAAGTTTCTAATTTGACCCATACAAAATTTATTCTGAAAGGCCCATCAGTTTTTATTTCATGAGCATTTTTTTCTAGGTACTTACACCTATCCCGATGTCTGTTTTTTTAAAAATTAAGGCAAGTCTCGCAAGTAAAATTTATACACTTAGGTTAGGTGACTTAGCGACAAGATTACAGACATGTCGGCATTTAGCAACATGCTACAAAGATATTTATTTATCTGACTTGCAAACAAAAAAGTAAAAAATAATAAATAAAATAATTTGTTTATATGTGCTATTTAATAATAGGTTCGAAGTCGGTGCCAAGCCTTTAACTCCACCTCTTCGAACCTTTACGTAAATAGCACATATAAATAATATGTAGTATATAATTAATATTAAATCTTTATTACTTTTTACTCTTTAGTTTTAAGTCGGTTTTTTTTAACTTAGTTATTTTTCCCGTTCAAATTCATAACACAAATGCATGCTCCAATCGGGAATCAAATACGGGCAGATAGTGAAGTTATTGTTGATTTTGTAAAAGATTCATCAGCATCATTTATTCATCAAGTTACACGTTAAAACAGCGAGCTCTGTCAAAGAATAACTACAGAATATAGCATTGTGATTAAAATGGTTATTCCCACAATAATTACAATCGGAAGGAATTCCATGCAAATGTTAATCTAATTTCAAACAATCACTAATTACTTTGGAATGCGTTCTATAATTTGGATGAACCTGATTTATTTATTTAATATGTTAATTTTACTACTATTATATGGCCGTAAATTTACCCACTTGTTATTAGGAATTGATATTCTGTTTATTTTTAACCCTCGACAAAAAGCAAAAAGAGGGGTGTTATAAAATTGACCTGTGTGTGTGTCTGTTATCATACGACCTTGTATCATAAATCCTGAACGAATGCAAAATTTTCGATTCGATTTTTTTGTTGTCGATGTTGTCGATAATGTTGTGATTTGAAATTAAAAATATTCCTCGCAGTTGAACGAGATGAAAACGTACCCTTTGTCTATTTCCTGCTTCTAAGCTACCTACCCATCAATTTTCAGCCAAATCGGTTCAGCCGTTTTTGATTTATAAATGGTGTAACTAACATGATTTTCTATTATGCATATAATAGACAAGTATAATAGTAGAGTCCGCATGGCCAGTAAATAATAATAACAAGTAGTAATCAACCGCTATAAATAAATTAAACTTGAATTAAATTGAATATGTAATTGCATTTATTGTTAAATGAAATAGCAATTATTACACAAAAATCGCGCGATTTTTGCCATCACTCCGCTATTGCTAGTTATTACACATAAATAAGAACCATATATCACCAAGACATGAACGTGATAAAAGGAGGCTTTTATTTATAGAAATCCATAGACATGGTGGCAACAGATAATTATTGTCTATGGTATTTCAAAATAACATATTTTAATGGAATTCTAATTGATAAGATTGAAACACAAAGCCTTGACACTAAATATACCTCTTCGCGTCCTGTAGACATCTATTACAAAAATTGTAACATATTTTCAAAGATTACTTAATAGAAACCTTAAATACATGTTAACAGAGTCTTAAATCCTTTGCTTAATTTTAAACGTTTATAAGAAGAATATTAAATGAAATAAATGGTCCCTTTGTTGAATTATAAAACGATAAAATGAATAGCACTGGTGTTTATCTTTAATTACCTTTGGGTTTGTGATTGTTTAATATTAAAGATGGTTAATTTTTTTGTAATGGGATAAAGCAAACAAAACATCACAGATGTGTTTGTGATATTATGTTGCATACATTATTATTATTTATATAATTTTATTATAAAATAAGATTCTCCCGTGATATTCTCTGTCGTTTAGCTGTCCGCTGTAGTTTAATTTGACTTCATGAGGTACCGGGTTTGATTTCCTTGCCACTTGTCACGTGACAATTTTAATATTACATTTTACAAATATGTGTACCTAATGTATATGTGTATCACTTTTTTAATTTTGTTAATGGCAAGATTTATTTTTAGAAAATCAGTTTCAAATTACTCACAAAACAAACATATATTTTATATTTATTAAAGACATTTTATTTACTACTACAAATATTATGATAAGTATGTCCTAAATTATTATTTAAATATCTTTCAAATAGTGAATAGCAATTAAAAAATATTTTGTTCATAAAACACACAATACAAACAGAAATATTATATAATGTACACCAACAAGGAATGTTAAAGAATCATATAATCAGATCACAAGACAAAACAAAAGTAAAAACTTCGTAAAACAAAAGAAAATAACTAGAAAATGTCAAGAATTTCAATAAACCTTGTTAAGACACTTTAGTGGCATATATCAAAATAGATGTTATCAATATGTAACCCTATCCCTAAACTGTCCTTTGTCCAAAACTTGTCCATTGAATACATTCGCACCTTGACAGGACGGTGATATATCATTAGAGAACAGGCGAACAAAGCGACCCCTGGTGGTGAAGTGTGAGTAATAGGTCACATCCGAGAATATATTACTGTTCCGTGGAAAATTTGCGGGAAAATTGATAGCCCGCTCGAGTTTCCTGTTTATAGTCATTGTTTTTGGGGGTTTTATGAAGGCAAGAATGGGCTAGTTTGGTTACAATTTTAATTAAATCGATTGAATTCTGAATGAATTTAGTTAAATTTATGAGATCGCCATCATCTTCTACCTTATTACCTAATTATAAGTTTTACTCTTAAAGTAAGGAAAACCCAGGCTCATAAATAAAATTGGTGTAATATACGCCTTGTGGCATCAGCATCAGCATCTCGTTAGTATTTTGCCATTAGTCAAGTAGAAATTTGCATCAAATTTTATATTTGTTTTATATCAATTATAATTAGTCATCAGTCATAAGTCGTCAGTAAGTCATGTCAGGCTCTTGGGTAAAGCGGTGGCCTTTTTACACAAGCTCATGTAATGAGATTTGGCGGCAACGAGGAAATATACGATACGCTAATTTCTTCATGATTATTTCATTTGTGCACTTTCACTGAACAAAATTGTACAAAATGCCACCAAAATTGACTAATTACACTCAATATTAACATGAAATTAAATAATTATAAAAAAACTTGCGACCATCTTTTCTCTCGATGGCGCCAAAACTCGAGGTTCACCTTCGTTTTTGTTTTTTATGGGATAAAATAGTAAAAAAATACATCCACCGTAGCCTATAGATATAGATGTTTGTGAGGCAGACAGGACAGATATTCTATCTATTCTATCTGCCAGCTAGTCTGTCCTTCTGACTGAAACAAGGCATCGCCAAACACTGTCAATCTGCTTTTTTTATGGGATAAGATCGTTAACAAACAGCCTATATATGTATAGATATAGATGGTTGAGCACAGCAAAATTACTACCACTGTCATTATGGCATAAGAGATAGGTAAAATGGCGAATCCTTACCCGGAAAAGTTGCTTCACAATCACTATTATCATTGATAAATGTTTAAAGTAGTATTTAATTGACCACTCATGGCAAAAACAAATAATGTGCTTTTTTCAAAATTAGAACAATTATATATTTTTAAGACATTTTATCATAATATTAATCCAAAAACTTTGGACCCCTTTTTACGAAAATTGCGCAAACAGAGGAGTACAAAATTTGGCACACTTATAGTGTATGTGTAGGAGAAATGCAGAACACTAATATTTTTCAAAAATAATGCTTACAAAGTGCATTAAATCACAAAATTAAACATTATACATACTACCTACCCTGCATTTGACACACACAAACAAATATATTGATAACGATAAAAGATCACAGATGGCGCACAAACTATATTCATAAAGTTTGGAAACAAAGAAGTTGATTTTAATAAATGAAAATGGCGTCCTTATCAAAAACATATTAAAATTTGTTGGTCGAATTTTGACCAATTGGCGGCCACTAGTATCAATAAATTGGAAGTCCTCTAATAATGATACTATAAGCACCAACAAATTAACTTGGGATGGAAATGACGCTGTAGTCCGAGGACCTATAAATCCAAGTCGGAATACTAAGTCGGGAAACTATCTCATAACTAACGCTGAGCATTCCCGCGCGCCGCCTGTCATGTTAAATGTGGTGTGTGCATCATATTTCACATTCTACTTGGTTGGTTGAGTGCGGATCCTTGCAAACATATAGCATTATACCTCGGAAGTTAGTTAGTCACGAGTTTTTGTGTCGGAAACGTAGACTAATAGAAAGCTATTTATAAAAATCATAATATTAATACGTCAAGCTAAAACTTTAGACCCTTTATACGAAAACTGCAAGGACGGCGAAGTATGAAATTTCAAACATTTATAGTTTATGTGTAGGAAAAGTGAATACCACTAATATTATTTCAATAATAATGCGTTAAAAGTGCATTAACTCAAAATACTACGTAAACTACCATGTATTTGATACACACAAACAAAAATATTGATAATGATAAAAGATCACAGATGATTCACAAACTATATTCATAATGTTTAGAAACAACTTACCAAGTTGGTATTGACAAAAAGAGATGGAGTTTGTATCAAAAAGATAATTAACAACAGAACCTTAATAGTGTGTGAATATTGCAATATTCACACATTATGCACTGCAGAGCATGTTGCTGGTTTTGTAGCTGTTATGATCTATTTGAACTTTGTTCGTCTCTTACGAGCTGCTAGGCAATGAAACAAACTGACTATTTTGCTCAGGGGACCCTAGACCATTAAAAGTAAAATTAGCAAACAGACAAAAATATGTTTTGCTTAACAAAAAATCCTGTAACCAAGTAACTTCTGTACAATATCTTTTATTTCACAGATCTATTCAAATAGCTATTTTATGACTTCATAATACGTATAGATAGAATGGATCCGTTTGAAATATAATTGTGTGCTCTGAAATGTAAAATTAGTAGGTACACTGGATCTACAGAAAAGACTGCACTGCGACTTGTGGTGGCAAAACGCGCCCTCTTATTAGCGGCGTAGCGAGTGGTAAGACTCTAATGCCACTTCTTGTTACGTACCTTGCATTAGATACTTGTTCGTTGAATTATTTTTGGAACGAAGCTTGGAGGAGGTAGGGATTTTGCTGCGTGACCGAACTGAAAAAATTGTGAAAGTAAAAACCGTAAGAAAAAAGCCGTGGAATTAAACCGTGAAATAAGACGCGCGCAGGCGTGACAGTTGTTGTGCGACTGAACTGAAAAAATGTGATAGTAAAAACCATAAGAAAAAACTGTGGAATAAAACCGTAAAAAGTAAAACTCTGCTCACCCCACAAACTCCGGAAAAGTTGTACAAATCGCGAGGCTAGCAAAATTTTAGTACTACAAAAAGGTTATTTCTGAACTTTCGTTCTTCTATAATCCGTAAGCGGTTGGCCAAAATGTAAAGTATGACTTTTTGTGAAAAAATAAAGTAAGCAACATGTACAATTATCAAAATAAAAAAAGGCGGGTTCCACTCCGGGAGTGCTGGCAGAAGTGAAAACTTGAATATTAACGTTGTGCATTTTTGATATTTTGGAATGGTTAGGAAATAATTTTGCACGAATTGTTTTAGTTATCAGTATGAAAGTACTATCATTTATGTGGTATCATAGAACAGTCTTGTACTTAATCGGACATTTTTGGGTTCGCACTGTAATCGTACAAACCGTGAAATGTACTAGTAAACTTGATTAGTACTATTAGTACCTACCTATTAGTACTCTGTGCTAAACCATGAAACTTCAGTACGCTACCTACTAGTACGGCCACTTCATAATTTACCTCGGCCAGATAAAATGACTTATGAGATAAAATATTTAATTTTTCAAAATTATACATAATTCATTTCAATATAATATATACGTGTATATCGATTTTTCTTCTACTATTATTTCATTTGTTAAACATACAACTTTTTCGAAAACAGCGAAACTTCTTTACAATGTTGTACTGTAAATTCTATGATGATATACCTGAACGTCGCAAACAAATTTAAATATGTTTTACTAAACTGATATCTATTTTATCTACCACAAACTACAAAGTATTCAAAGCAAGAAACAGTTAACATTTTACAGTACAATTATTTAATACTGCATGCAGATCAAGGTGAGGGGCCGACCCGCAGTAGTTTATGCAATTGTTTTACACTCACTCGTACTGGTATCATTCATTGCGAATCCTACACTGTTCGGAAATATGTAAGCAATACAAAAACAGCAACGAATATATGTTTTATTTTAGATCTCACGCATGCGCCCTGCGCCGTCTTACGATCTGACTATCTGACGAGAGTTTAGAAGTTTTTACCCATTCCAAAAAAAGCAACGCCGCTAAAGAAGTTTTCACTTCAAAAATTAAGTTGATGATAAAATTTCGCAATTTGACTTGTTTCGCAGTGACTTGCCCAGATTGGTAGCACCGCCTTACCTATTCCTGCCGCCGTAACATCATTTGCTAGGGGCCTAACTAATCAGGTTGGTAACGATGGTGCGTTACCAACCTGATTTGTTAGGCCCTTCAGTGATTCTTCTCGGCGTGAATTTCTTATCATCAGGAAACCGGTCCTTTTGTTTACCTTCAATATTATAAAAAAATAAACATCAGATCAAATTTGAAGTTATCAACGAGAGTGCTTCTCTAATCGCTGATTGTTTGACGTCGGCATTAAAACTGAAGTGTCAATATTTGAAGAGGAGCGAGGGTTGTAATCCGGCCTCACTTAGCAAATACTTGGAACACGCCGATCGTTCTCTTTGCCAAAAACATCGCGGAAAATACTCAGAAACCCGTGCAAATTTTTCTCTATGTTCTGTACATCTGTATTTTATCAGTCAACAAAAAACCTACCTCATAGCTCGATCTGTAGTCTATAAGGTAGCTTGAAGGTCTCGCGAGGTGCATGTATTTAAACACTCGAATTGATCTATAGAGCAATTTTAATTAGAAAACGCGCAGTCTTTAAAATAAACTCTTATTTTCTTCTTAGGCCACAGTTTTCCTTCACTTCTTAATTTTTAAATCCGCTACTTCATACTACATTTCTACTTCTTTCGCCGTCATCATCGCCATGTATCTTCCCTCTTGCTCTTACATCCATCCATCCCTTTTACTCACACATTCCGTTATTTATAAGCAAATTATCAGTCCCTCATGAATGTTGTATTTCACCACATAAATGTTACTAGGTACTTTTACACTGATAATTAAAGCAATTCTTATACAATTTTTGCATTAAAAATGTGCAATGTTCACGTTTGGCTCAGGGGCCATTTTTAAAAGAACTTATTTTTTAACTCTAGCCCCTATAGTTTGTGCTAAATTAAAAGAACGAGCAGTTGCTTGTATCGTGCGCCCTGGGCGGTAGGCCAACCTCGCCCCACCCTAATGCCGCTACTGTATTCAAGGTTCTTTACCACTATCTAAAATAGCATTTCCCGGTAAATTGTTATCACCGTGACTAAACTCGATAGTGTTTTCTATTGACGGTCCCAACCCATCGCATTTCTATTATATATTTATTCATGCAGACTAGATAAAACGGCCCCTCGAGGCTGCGAGGGCAAAATTATGCAAACGTGGCCCTTCGAGCGGAGAAATTAGAAGTTATTATTGTGCAAATCAATATTCGTCTTCTGAAGACCTTACAATTTATAAAATTATTTGCTTTTAATCAACATACAATTTAGATGGAATAGGACAAAATGGTAGCAAATTGAAGATCCTAAATTATATTGTTTTTATGATAACTAAATTATTACATAAGAATATTTTTTTTATTTGATAATACAGCAACTGGTGGTAGATTGCAAGTTTCTTTTGTAGGGATCCACCGTCTTACCTATTCGTGCCACAAGCATGACTCCATCGTGTTCCAGTCTGGAGGAAAGAGTAGCCTGTTAGGCAAAAGGATAGTAACGCATCTATGACATCTAATGTGTTTCTAGGTCACGATTGTCTCTAACCATTAGGAGACCCGTGTGTTTGTTTGCTGACTTAGGTATCACAAAAAGCACACGACTATCTGGATGGTTAAAGACAACTGTGGCCTGAACACACACCATTCCGTAGATTACATGCGCGTCGCTGTTTTATGGCTGAGGTGTCAATCTACCTGAAAGTCTGCCTGCTTCCAGACTGTCCACCAGGACAGTCTCCAGACAGACAAAGGAGACCACCGCCTGGTAGGACCTGTCACCACTGAACATGGCTTTGACGACGCACGGCACCGATAGGTCTTCCCCTACGACCGCTGAGAAAGTACGCCGCTGTTCGTATTATGGCAAAAGCTAAAATAAAGTACTATTCCTTTTTCAGATGCTTTTATTAACTTCATGGGTATCTACCTAAGGCCTAAGAATTTCCCTGAGAAAAAAATGTTATGAAATAAAAAACCTAACTGTAACATCCTAGTACATATTTGAAAATTTAATATATTTTCACAGGAAAATAAGTTAATTTAAAAGAAATTGTGATGTAAACGTTGTAATGGAACACAAATAATCTTGCTGTGCGTGTGTTGCATCTCCACAGAGTAAGCTATTCTTTTATGGGCTAATTTTATGGGCCAAAAAACTTCCGGATTATATCAAATACCTTCCACACATATATCTTCACGCCAAGTCCCTTACGAGGTAGGCAGAGAGTATCGAGTGCCAGACCTCACTATCCTGTCAAACCTGTCTTGCTTCCTTCACGTTCATACAAACACGCCGGTTTCGGAGACTCTTGACACATCCCTCGGATAATCTTGACAGCCTTCGTCTCCCCGGGTACCTTCATCCATCCACATTCGCATTGTATATCTGCTTTGTCAATCTTTCATCTGTCATTCTTTCCACGTGTCCGAACCAACCATTTTAACACCAACACTTTCTTTCAATCCCACTCTTTCTCGGATCTCACTGTTACGAATGCGGTCAGCGAGCGTTACACCACATATTTTCCGTAGTGCTCTCATTTGGACCGTATTTATCCTACTTTCATTCTCTTTCTGACATACCCAACTCTCGCTTCCATACAATAACGTTGGAACCTTCCAATTAATAAATTTAAAAAATGTGTCATCTTGAAATTATTTAAAAACACTAGTGGCCCGCCTCGGCTTTGCACGGCTATGAAGCACCTTTGCACCTTACTCCTTCCTCTTCAATCACTTTATTTATATAAAAAACCACATCAAAACACACGTTGCATAGTTTGAAAGATTTAAGCAAACAAAGGGACATAGGGACACAGGAAGCGACTTTGTTTTATACTATGTAGTGATTATTAAACAATTTAATATAGCTGAATATTTAGGTTGTAAAAACGCTTGGGATTAACTGTTACTTATGCCAATCTTTATAAATATAACGTATAATGTACTAGTACTTTAATTATTATATTCATATTATAATATAAAGAAAATCTGACAAGCCCGCTGAGTTTCTTGTGGCAGATCTTGTGTGTGCGACCGCGTTCCGATCCGGTGGTAGATTTTAGTATCACAATATGGATGCGTCAAAAGTTCCTTTTGTATAATGTACACTTGAAATAAACGATATTCTGATTCCGATAAGATATAAATTTACAGAAATTCTGTAAACGTCCATTTTATAACCACTAATCAGATGCTTCGATAGTAAAAAAAAGTATCCTCATATTCCCGAAGAAGTAGGCAGAGGTACAACCAAGGCACCCACGACTAGCCGAAGACACTAAGTCCCACAATGTGATAGATGGCAAGCCTATCGCCAACCGGGCACATTTCCGATCCCGACCAAAATTTGAAAATCTAAAAAATTTGAAAGAAAATTGGAAAAATCCAATTTTCTTTAT
>NJDC01001766.1:11808-24205 GCA_002245475.1 Calephelis virginiensis | reverse complement strand
ACAGACCAAAAGACAAGTAGACAGACAAAAAATTCAAAAACTGCTAGAAATTTCTTCTGCAGCCCGCTTTTTCTTGCTTTGTTAAGTCATCTTAAATGTCCTTATTTCACTTTGCTAGATATTTATATGTGTGCAAAGTAAAAATATAACTAAGTAAATATGACGGTATGCAATTTTAGAAATTGTAATAAAAAAAGGAAATTTATTAAATTTTCTGTAAATGCCAAATGTAAGGCGAGGAGATAGGTGCCAGTTTTCAACTTAATGAAAACAAGCTGGATCTTTTAGATTCTGCTACGTCTTTGTGAATAATAATTGAAATAAAATTTGAATGGGGCCCGCACGTGGTAAGCTTACAATTAGGATAAGCTCAGCAGCTTATGCTGTTAAACAAATGAGACAATTAACTGATATTGAAATCGCTAGGATGGTTTATTTTAATTATTTTCATAGCACCATGTCATATAGGATTATTTTCTGGGGTAGATCTACCGAAGGAAAAATAGTACTACTATTTAAATTATGCGCTTCGGCTTTACATTTTTTACTCTTTTTACACTTTATACTTTTATTTTGAAATTGGCTGACCTAATCTAAGTTTAAGCGAAATGATTAATTTTGTGTAATAACAACTCTTCACAGATATATTTAAAATACATTCGGATTTCTGAAGCTTGACGAATATAGCCGAAGCGCATAATTAAAATAGTGCTACTATACTATATTTCTTCTACAAAAGAGAGTCACAAGGGCATTTCGTAACCTAGGCCTAAGAATTTCCCTGAGAGAAAAAAATTATGAAATAAAAAACCTAACTGTAACATCCTAGTACATGTTTGAAAATTTAATATATTTTCACAGGAAAATAAGTTAATTTAAAATAAATTGTGATGTAAACGTTGTAATGGAACACAAATAATCTTGCTGTGCGTGTGTTGCATCTCCACAGAGTAAGCTATTCTTTTATGGGCCAAAAAACTTCCGGATTTTATCAAATACCTTCCACACATATATCTTCACGCCAAGTCCCTTACGGGGTAGGCAGAGAGTATCAAGTGCCAGACCTCACGATCCTGACAAACCCGTCTAGCTTCCTTCACATTCATTACTCTTTTCATACAAACACGCCGGTTTCGGAGACTCTTGACACCACCCTCAGATAATATCCGATTGATCTGATCGTGAAATGTCAGCCTTGGTCTCCCCGGGTACCTACATCCATCCACATTCGCATTGTATATCTGCTTTGTCAATCTTTCATCTGTCATTCTTTCCACATGACCGAACCAGCGGAGCATCCCCTTTCGCATTTTAACACCAACACTTTCTTTCAATCCCACTCTTTTTCGGATCTCACTGTTACGAATGCGGTCAGCGAGCGTTACACCACATATTTTCCATAGTGCTCTCATTTAGACCGCATTTATCCTACTTTCATGCTCTTACTGACATACCCAACTCTCGCTTCCATACAATAACGTTGGAACCTTTCAATTAATAAATTTAAAAAATGTGTCATCTTGAAATTATTTGAAAACACTAGTGGCCCGCCTCGGCTTTGCACGGCCATGAAGCACCATTGCACCTTACTCCTTCCTCTTCAATCACTTTATTTATATAAAAAACCACATCAAAACACACGTTGCATAGTTTGAAAGATTTAAGCAAACCAAGGGACATAGGGACACAGGAAGCGACTTTGTTTTATACTATGTAGTGATTATTAAACAATTGCTGAATATTTAGGTAGTAAAAACGCTTGGGATTAACTGTTACTCATGCCAATCTTTATAAATATAACGTATAATGTATTAGTACTTTAATTATTATATTCATATTATAATATAAAGAAAATCTGACAAGCCCGCTGAGTTTCGCTCTCGCTGGAGCGTTCCGATCCAGTGGTAGATTTTAGTATCAAAATATGGACGCGTCAAAGGTTCCTTTTGTATAATGTACACTTGAAATAAACGATATTCTGATTCCGATAAGATATAGATTTACAGAAATTCTGTAAACGTCCATTTTATAACCACTAATCAGATGCTTCGATAGTAAAAAAAAAGTATCTTCACGCCCATATCCCCGAAGAGGTGGCAGAGTGTACCTCTGCCACCTCTTCACCAAGGCACCCACGACTAGCCGAAGACACTAAAGTCCCACAATGTGATAGGTGGCAAGCCTATCGCCAACCGGGCACATTTCCAATCCCGACAAACATTTTTTTTAATTAGAAAATTGGAAAAATCCAATTTTCTTTATTTTGGCCGACCCGGGATTCGAACCCAGGACATGAAGTCAAGTCCAACACCCGGACCGCTAGACCACAGAGGCTTCGATAGTAAATAAGTGATATAGACGAAGCTGCAAGTAATTGTTGTAGAGCATTTCTATTTACATGTTTACAGTAATCCTGTAAATGTCAGTTTCCCTGATATATTGTGTGAAGGAAGCACAATAGTCCCATTGTCACGCTACCGACCACCGCCGCTCGTTCGGATTTACGGGTTTATACTTTTATTGGGTTATTCGGTTATGACGGATTCGGATTCTGATTTATGGTATTTTATGTTGGAAATGTTTTTATTGGAAGGCAAATAACGACGTATTACTGATGGTGGAAATACTTGTTTTTTGGGGATATGCCACAGATGGCAATTTTTAATATCTGGTTTGCCATCATTAACATTTCAAATACATTATTAGTAATAATAATAATTTATTCAAAAAAAAATTACAAAGGTATCTAGTTCAACATTATTAATAAGGTTATACATAAAATTGAAATATATGAAAACGTACACTTTACATAAAGTACGTTGGAACTCTGTTTATGTTTCTACTACCCTCCATACTAGTTAAAAGAACTGTATGACGGCTAGGTAAGTAGGTAGGTTTATGTGCGTTTGGAAATATAAACAAGGGTTTAAAAAATAACGTTCCCCTTCGCAAAATGGTAGTAACCGCGTTAAGTTTGGCTTGTCTTGGCGGGATAACTCCCGTGTTTCAGGATATGCAGGAATCCATCTGTTTGTTTGCCTATACACAACCATGTAGTCTCGTCTTGGTAACATTGTACTAAAAATTTATAAAAATTAGTACTATGATAATAGTCTCACCGTGAACAAGGTCTGTCAAATTAGCCCGAAACATTGACAATTAAAATGATTGAGTATCTTATTAAAATAACATTAAACTTAAACATTGACTAATACTAACCGCCAAACTTTCATTTTTGGTTGTTCATAATAAGTTGACATAGCCCTGAAGATGCTGTTAAAGCGAAAGAGTTGGATAATACTATCATTTCATGATTTATTTAAAAATATGTAAAGTGAAACAATGCTAGTGTCTTCATATATTCAAATAAAACTTAAACATATTCTTTACTTCACTTACCCTTGATAAAACTTCAAGATCGAGGTGTTCTTACCTTTAAGAGCCACCTCACTCACGTTAACTTTCAAACAAAAAAAATGACCCGAAAACGGTACATATGTTTAAAAGTTATAATGCCAGATACTCAGACACATATCCGTCATTCTTTCCACACTTTTAATTTCTTTTCAATTTGATGTTTTACATAAAATAGTAAAACCCTATTATAATAAAAATGTAGTAATAATAAATCAATGGTTAGATGACGAGGGAATTTGGAGGAATTTGAAGCACGTTTCTAAGGTCTCAGCTATTTTAAACGTCCATTTTGGGAATACCTCGCATGTCGACAAGTTTCTTGGGTTAAATTAAATTCTCCATGCCTTTATCCACTAACCACACTCAAGATCAGTTTTATCTTTAGAAGCAGAAACTAATTTAGCATATTTTTTTAAAGAAAGAATTTATCGCCTCTGTGGTCTAGTTGTCCAGGTGTCAGACTTAACTTTATGATATTCCGGGTCCGATTTCCGGGTCGGGCATTAAAAAAGAAAAATATTTATTTTTGTAATAAAAAAATGTTGCTCGGAATTGGTTGGCGATGGGCTTGCCACTTATCACAATGTGGGACTTAGTGTCTTCGGCTAGTCGTGGGTGCCCCGGTCAATGGTCTTCAAGGATATGGGCGTGAAGATACTTACTTAAAGAAAAAAATTCGCATCCGACAGTTATTACAAATTTCGCTTTATGATTTGTAGTTAGGCTAATCTTCAATTTTCGATAAAAACAATGTTTTCTGGAATTATGTTAGGTGCCGTTTGGCGATATATTTGTACCTATCACATAGTGAGACTCAGTGCCACAATAAGTAAAAGAATGTATTTATTGAACAACTTGGAACTTTACCATCAAGATCTTTATTAGCACGTTTCAGTTAATTATTACGCCCAGAAAGATTTAGAACAACCTGTACAAACACGTCAGATAACTAAACGTAAACTGGTTATACCTCGCGCTCAAAACATCTAAGGAAAGCAAACGATCAAATATTTAGTATCGCGCTTATTAAATAATATGGATCCTCTCATTAAAATATCTATAACCAATAACAATACAAAGTACAAATTAAAAAAATATAAGTGAATGTCCGAATGTAGCATTACACACAAACTGTTAGTAGTTTGAGTAGTGCATTTATTGATGTTTTAGTATTAGTTGTTTTAACATTAAATAAAATAAAAAAACCAAGGGTTGCATTCCGAGGTTGTACTGACAGAAGTAAAAACTTGAATATTAACTTTGTGCATTTTTGATATTTTGGAATGGTTAGGGAACAATTTTGCAGAATTTGCTTTAATTAACAGTATGAAAGTACTACCATTTATGTGGTTTAATACAATATTCATTTATTGCGCTATCGTACACAAACATGACAACACGAACATTCGCGCAAGAGCCCTGCGCCGTCTTACGAATTTTCAATCTGACTATCTGACGATCTGATGCGAGTTTAGAAGTTCTTACCTATTCCAAAAAAAGTACGCAACGCCGCTAAAAAAATTTTACTCTTACTCTTTTCATACAAACACGCCGGTATCGGAGGCTCTTGACATCACCTTCGGATAATATCCAATTGATCGCCGTAGTGCTCTCCAAAACTTTTCCATTTTTTTGTATCCCGACCCAAGGATCTAACTCGAGACCTCATGAATTTTAGTTTAATACCGGTACACTAGATCACAAGACTATTAAATTTAAAATATCTTAAGAGAATCGAAAGTGGCCATGACAAAATATGAATTTCTGCTCTATTACATAAAATTGTATAGCTACATACCGTAACTTTCGACATTAGGATATATTTCGAAAGGAATAAATTTTCACTGCAAGATTTGAATCCTCAGTTGCTCAAACGGTTAGAGCATTCATCAGCAAGAGACAAAAGGGTGCGGGTTCAAATCAAATTATAGAAAACATACCAAGCTCGGAACAGGGCTATCATTGAACTACCTGAATATAATTATTTGTTAAATTTTTGTGTGCAACCTTCAAAAACTTTATTGTATTCCCCATAAGATTTCTAACCACAAGATTGTTAAGGAAACCTTAAACTTCAGTTTCAGTATTTTCTTTCTTTACCTTGGTAGAAGGAGTTATAATTGAATTAGTTAGCCTTTTCAAGTCTGGAACATAAAAACAGTAGAGATTCTTTATTCAAATAAAATGAAATTTAGAAAGTTAAAACACAGCAGTTAGCAGTTTACAAAAAGAAAATGTGTTTTTTTTTTAATTTCTTATAAAAACAACGTTGCTTGGGTTTGGATATGAGCCCGGTTGGCGATAGGCTTGCCACTTATCGCATTGTGGGATTTAATGTCTTCGTATAGTCATGAAAGCCCTCTGCCTACACATACATGGATATGGGCGTGAAGATACTTTACTTTTACCTTTTTTGCCACCTATCACATTGTGGGACTTATTTCTTCGGCTAGTCGTGAATGGTTATAACTCTTTCAATCAGTTCGGGGCGTGAATACACTATACAATAATTACTTCGTAGAGCAATTGTTACATTACATTTTAAGAAAATTGATAGAAGAAGGAGTTACTTTGCGGAAATCCATACTTAAATCCAAATAAAACTATATAATTTGCAATTTTCTGCCAAAACATGTATACGTATTATGGTGTAACATAACAGGCAAATAGAGCGCTAAGAATGAATTAGCCGACCTTCCTGGAGTGCAGTCGAATTCTCCTGATGATGCCGAAGAAAACAAAAATCTATATTTTTCATCGTCGGCACTTAGTGTAATTCTATTGTAAACACACGTTTTTAGACTAAACTCTTGTACTTTTACAAAACACACACACATTGACCAGGTATTGTGGAAAAGTACAAGAGTTTAGTTTAAAAAGTGTGAAGATACTAAGTCCCACAATGTGATAGGTAGCAAGTCAACCATTTTTTACTACTATCGCCAACAATTTTTAATAGAAAATTGAAAAAAATGCATTTTCATATTAACCCAGTACCTTATAAAGTCAATTCCAACACTAAACCGCTAGACTACAGAGGCGACTGTCAAATAGCTTTGTTCTTAAGCATAGTCCATTGTCGTTGCCGTTCCAGTTATATCTACCCGACGCTTGCATCGCAGAGAAATATTCGTATGGATTCCCCAAGGTGCTGAGCTCTGGTGATTAAATCTCACATTTCTCTATTATTGAAGAAATCAAACACTTCGCAATCCCAGATTTATTTAGATTAGCTTGTATATTTTCACCTGACATCTTTCTGAAATATTAATCAGAAAGAGAAAAGATTTGTTTGTATTAAACATACTCCAAAACTGCTGGACTGATTTGAAATAAAAATAAACTATTACATTCTTCCACAATTGGATCGCAGAAAACTAAAAAAGTCTTTTATTTCTAGATTAACTGCGTACACAATAATTAAATATTTTCTTCTATTTCTCTGGGATTCCATCATAGGATCCTGATTTGGTGACCATGGGACCACCTCGAAAGTACGTTCTCTCTAATAAAAGTATATTTTTAATCGGCTCAGATATGCTACAGAAATATATTAACATACATCAGAAGTATAGAAGTCGAACACATAACCTCTTTTTTTCGAAGTCGCTTCATTATCCCTAGATTATACTGAATGTATTTATTACTAGATTTCTCATTGGGTCCTTTGTATAGAATAACCATATGCCACTATGCCTGGGATCTCAGAAGCACTAAACTAATTTCATTAGAAATGGTCAAGGCATTGAGACGTATATTTCGGACAAGTACCTTTTTTTATGATATTGGAAGGCAAACAAGCAGACGGATTTCCTGATGGTAAGAAATTCATGCCGCCTAGAGACACCAAAGGTGGTAATGGTGCGTTGCCAACCTGATGCCGGGATGTTAGGCCTTGAGAAAAAGTAAGTTTACCGGCTACCTCACCCTCCGAAACGGAACACGTCATTATGGCGGCAGGAATAGATAAGGCGGTGGTACCAATCTGGGCGAGTCACTGAGTCACTAAACTCTACCACCTAGTCAGATTACGGTCACGGTATTAGTCACAGCGAGCCTATGCTCGCCTTTTACGAGCTGCCTGACAGGAAGGCAGATGGTCTATTCTACAAAGGAGCCCGGACCAACACCAACTTTAATAATTTATCTTCAAATCCGTATCCCTCAAGAGGTAAGCATAGGTGCAACACCCACGTCTATCCGAAGACATTAAATTTTACAATTTGATAGGTGGCAAACTTATCGCTACTTGGACGCATATCTAATCCCGGGCAATGTCGTTTTCATTGAAAAACTTGAAAAAAAAACACATTTTTTTAGCAGGTCCGGAAATCGAACCTAGAATATTATGACTTTGCATGGAGACAATCAATTTATAATTTGAATATTATTTGCATTTTATTACTTTTAATTATTATTATAATTTCAATTTAAAATTATTGTTTTAAATTATCGCCTCTGTGGTCTAGCGGTTCAGGTGTTGGACCTGACTGCATGAGGCCCCGGGTTCGATTCCTGGGTCGGCCAACAAAACAAACATTTGAGTTTTCCAAGTTTCTAATAAAAAATGTTGCTCGGGATTGGATGTGTGCCCGATTGGCGATAGGCTTGCCACCTATCACATTGTGGGACTTAGTGTCTTAGGCTAGTCGTGGGTGCCCTGGTTGTGCCTCTGCTTACCTCTTGGGGGATATGAGCGTGAAAATACTTTGTTTTCGTTAGGAAATTGAAAAAAAAAATTGTGGCCGGTCTGGAAATCTAACCCAGACTCATAAAGCAAAGTCCATGGAGACAATTAATTTATTATTAACACTGCTATTTAATTCAAATGACTATGGAGACAATTAATTTATTATTAACACTGCTATTTACATTATATCAGTTGTTTTTATATAATTTTAATTTTTAATTCAAAATTATTATTTTCTGTTTCCTTCAAAAGCGATAAGGAAAAAAGGTTTTCGATACAGTCAAAAATATACATTTTTAAAGTAACTGTACATACTTTAATCTCGAAAGTACAAAGCATTTTCTAACATGAAAAGCGCAGTAATTTTCTCCCTCAACATCTATGGCTTCTTTCGTCGCAAACTATGAATACCATCATCAGACGAGGCGATTATCATATTTCAAGTATACCACCAGTTATAATAACCCTGGCACTTTCCCAAAATCGTCTTTATGCTTTGGTAATAAGAGTGGTGGGTTGTTTACTTGGGGTTCCGATAGATTTTGTGTTGACATGCTACAGTAGGGAGTTGAGCAGCCTAAAGTCACCCCTGTCGTTCCCCCTCAAGTTTGTGAGGTTTGTCTCATGGTGAAATGTTTGCGGTAAGTATTATCTATATCTATTACTGTTTGTAAATACGTCAAACAAGATCCGCGATAAAAATGTGGCGAAAAGTCTTTTTAGGCTTCGAAAAAAGAAGAGTGTTGTGTTTGACTCCGATATTTCTACGAATGTCAATCGATTTCTCCATCGTTTTTGAACGGATTTTATTTTTTTCATTTAAAAGTTAGGAATTGAAGATAGACAGGAAAATCGAGGAAATACAACATTTTTGTGTACCTTACTTATTTGAATTGACATAATTAATGGAACCGACATGGGATTTTTCAGTTAGACAAGTCAGTCAGTCATTTTTTAAGAATATTGTGAAGCAATTATATATCATTCGTATAGTTTCAGTGCATTCAAAAAATATTTATGTATTTCTCGAAGGGAACATAACTTTAAACATTTTTTAATTTTTTTATTTACTGTTATTATTTCTTTTAATAAAGTATCTTCAAGTCCATATCCCCGAAGAGGCAGGCAGAGGCACAACCAGGGCACACACGACTAGCTGAAGATACTAAGTCCCACAATGTGATAGGTGGCAAGCCTATCGCCAACCGGGCACATATCCTATCCCGAGCAACATTTTTTTTTATTAGAAAATTGGAAAAACCCAATTTTCTTTTTGTTGCCCGACCCGGGATTCGAACCCGGGACCTCATGCAGTCGAGTCCAACAACTGAACCGCTAGACCACAGAGGCAAGTCAACTAGAGGATGAATTAAATGGAATAAAGATTAAGGTATTGTGTAGACAAATTGGAGTACTAAATCTGGGGTATAAATATCTTAATAACTTTTACTAGTTAGTACAAACTGTATGTATGCATTTCATATTACAACTTACAAGACAGTGAATGCATGTGTTTCTTTTGATGGTAAAAGACAACTGCTGCCTACAGACACCATAGATGTTAGTGGGGTATCAGTGTTTATTCTCCGTGTCGTAGGTGGTATAGGTAGGTACCAGCTTCTTTTCCCTCTAAAGCAATCGCGAACGCTGACGTAACGAAGACAGAAATAGTACTTGGACAAGATTTTCATGGTTATGGTGAAATAAAAAGATAACGATGGGTTCGTCACATCCTAACGTGAAACACTAACAAGTAATCATCTCAAATCTAAGAACAAATAAATGAGCACTGGCGTAATAATTTACTAAGTAGCGGGCGTCGGATTCGTTACATCCTGACGATAAATATTTTATGAAAAGGAAGGTCAAATCTAATGCGAAGGTGAATAATCTATCATATCTGTTTAAAACTCTATTCTTTGCCACTTACTCCACTCGGTACTTGTCCTTAATACTCAAGTACAAGCTGCTCGCTTTTATTGTAATTGTTGGGTACCTTGTTTCTCGCAGATGTCCACATCGTTGTTACAAAACCCTTTCCTTTTTCAAACATGGTGCTTTATTTACTTCGTGAAGTCATTGGCCAGTTTTTTTATTTAGAAAATTAGCGCCTGGGTTTTTAAAAGGTTAGGATATTTTAAAGTAACTTTTCACATTTTTTGCTTAATCGTAGAATAAACTTTTAAGTGCCTCAAGTACCCCAACACATTAGGCGAACATGTCGTCCCGGCCAACTCGTTCTTTATACAGGCGCCAACTATGTAGCCAGCGACTAGCACTTAGCGGCCACGTCCCAAGATTTAATTGTAGGTCTGTAGGTAGTACGTAGGCAGAGGCATGACCAGGACACCCACGATTAGGCAAAGACACTAACGGCCAATGTTAATAATGTATCTCTAAAGATGGATTTCAAGCAAGCTAGATAGCTGCTTATCAGCCGGCCTATCCTATACCTAATTGCCATACTTATCCTGTCCACAGATATGTTATTGGCAAGCGATAACAAAAAAATGGATCGAAATATCAATCTTGGACAGTAAATTTTGGATTAGGATTGATTATTAATATTGGCCGTAAGTCCCCACAATGTGATAGGTGGCAAGCCTATCGCCAACCGGGCACATATCCAATCCCGAAAAACATTTTTTTTTATTAGAAAATTGGAAAAACCAAGTTTTCTTTTTGTTGCCCGACCCAGGAATCGAACCCGGGACCTCAGGCAGTCAAGTCCAATAGCTGAACCGCTAGACCACACAGGCGATCATCATAAAATAAATGTCTAAAAAAAAGATTATTTAAACCCTCACAGAATATTTTCAGCGTTTTAACTTAAAATTAAAATAAACATGTTCATTCTGAGGTTTACATTAATTGTCAACGTAGTTTTAGGTTGAATATGATAAACGTATTTGTTTGTCTTACAACCTGCCCACAGATGGCGTTTTACGCAAACGTCTCAAATAATCGCATAAATATGTATACGTTCGTATTAGAAGGACAGTGCCCCGAGTGTATTGGCCACATGTAGTTTTCACTTACCATCGCGTTTACGTTTTTAACTCAAATTTGTATAGGGTTTTGAACAGCGCCTCTAGTGGTCACTATAGCAAATTTTATTGCTAGTGTTTTGGCCCAAAACGCTAAACTCGGTGAAACGTGACGGCGTTAATGACGTATTTCATCTATTTTGCGAGTGTAATGGCAGTTTTACGTAGAAACGTGCGTTTATGATACTCGAATACGCCAACGCGGTAGTTTATTAATGTCAAGTTCTTTCGGTTGATGTTTTGTCAGTGAGAAGCAAGTGAGAAGTGAAAACTTGAATTCCAATTCTTTTAGTATTCCAAATAAGTTAATATTAATTACATTTAGTGAATAATTATTGTCTTCAAAGTGTTTTTAGAAATATAAAGTGATGTCTGCTCGCTATTTATTGACTTGGAATCTACTTAAGCTCAGGATGAGCGGTTAAGCCTCCGGGCTCTAAAAAAAAGCATCCGAGTCTCCTTCGACGTTGTAGAGGGTCTGTCCAAGACAGAGTTTCGAAAATGATATCGTTTGTCTAAATAAGCTTTTCATTTTCTCTGTCAAGACTTGCGCCGGTTGACTTCTTTAAAATCTTCTCGACAAGTTGTAAAGAAAAGGTAAGTTATAAATATCAGTAACTTTATTTATTTTTAGTGACTTAAGTAAATGAATGAATAGTAAGTACGGTTCTAACAATTTACTTTAACTAACATTTTTTTAGGTACTCACTGCTCTATTTATTTAAGCTTCAAGTTTATACCAAAGACCTTTTGGTGTAGCTACACACATATTGCTCGCAAAACATGTGCAGTGTCTATATACAAGAAGTGACTTAAGCTCTTACACACCCATATGTTCTAGTAAAATACATTGTTTTTCTATCAACACAATCAGCTAGACAGCGAATTAGTCAATAGTAAGCGATAACAAAAGGCAAATAAGGATTCTGATTGCTGTTATATTAAATTGTAAATGTATGTTTTAGATATTTTACAAAATTTGGCATGCCAGGAGTTGCTGGATGTGTTGTCTGCAGAAAACAATATTCTCTAAATGTACAAATGCCTGTATTTTAACTGAATTAATTTGGTATTTCCTGTTTTGTTTCTTTACCAACAAAACCACTGGTGATAGAGTGCTGTGCAGCAACTTGTCAGGGGAGGGATCCACCATCTCATTTATGCCTGAAGCCACAATGACTGTCATGTTTCGGTTCGGAGGATAGGGTAGCCAGTAGACTTGAGAACTTGGCCACACTGTATT
>NJDC01001765.1:113963-181064 GCA_002245475.1 Calephelis virginiensis | reverse complement strand
TCTGGCGGTTCCATGGTGGGAAAAATATAAAGTAGAAAAACTTACCAATATATGTAAATTTTAACACACTTATATACAAATTCTAAATATATTTATAAATATTGTACAAATTCAATAAAATAACTACACTAATCCTATAAATAACTTGGAAAAATTAAATATTCAAAAAAAGCCGCGACCGCGCTGTTCAACGTTTCCCGCCCTTTTTTCAAATGTATTACTAGCAAGCAGTGCTTTTTCTGACAAGTGTTTTTTTTTTAATGGCTAATTTGTTGCTAACCGCGAGGTTTTTACTACTTCACCGGGCTATTTGGGCCGAGCAGAGTGCTCAGCCTGAGAAATTATTTACATTGGATTGGACTGTTCCCTACAACGTCAGCAACAAGGGCTGTCTCCTGGGAGACTGTACCTCGAATTGGTGCTGCGTTCTGGTTACTGGTTGGACTTGATGGAGGAGTAGTGGCGGCTCGTTGATCAGCTTTAAGCGCCGGGCGCAAGAGAGGTCTTCGTCGCTGATACCGGCAGCGATGGTGTAGAAGCGATGTTTTTTTGTGAGTTTCTGTTCGGTTTGGGAGCGAGTATAGCGTTTGCCGCGGTTATTGGGTCCGGAGGATCCAATAACACGTGGCGGGGTCTTTTACGATTGGTGGGTGCGTTCGAGGCCGGTGTGTAGTCTCACGCGGGTGCTAACGCCGGGATCGGGTGGGCAGCAGTTATTTCAAAGTAACATTCCTATAGTTCTTTGCAATGCTGCGCTATCGTAGGTAAATCGAGGTTGCTATGTAGGTCCTCGTTGCGAACGTACCTCGGCGTACCGGTGGAAGTTCACATGAACCTATGCTGAACTAGTTACAACTTTTTAAGATTGGTCGGGAAGGTATACGCGAAGGCTACTCTACAGTAAGCTAATATGGTTCTAACACATGTTTTGTAAAGTGTCACTTTGTTACGAAGTGATATTTTAATTGAAGTTATACTTCTTTTGGCGCAATTGGGAAAAATGATGAGAGTGAATTTTAAAATGCGCGCGCACACCGACAGATAAATGTGACAGTCTGAAGTTAGTTGCTACCGACAGAAAAAAGCAACAAACTAAAGTGAGTTGCGAACCTTTTTATTTTTTATAGTGTTCGAACCGTTAGAGTTAGAAAGTTGCTTCCTCAGAATTTATTGCTCGGTTACACAAAATTTCTTTAATTTAAAAAAAAATCCAAAATGGCGGAAAAAAGATGGCCGCCATACAAATTTAAAAAGACTGTAGATTTTTGACGGCTTGAGATGGAGATTTGCTTCCATAGTAAATATTACTCAGTGTTGCTAGGGCTTTTGCTTTTTTTATTTTTTTTAAAGATGGTGGAAATTTTTTTAAATTTTTAAAAGTTTCGGGTCAAGTCGCCAAACATGAATTTTAAGGGGTAATCGGGGGCGGGAATTTCGATTTTTTTAAGAATTTTCAAATCCAAGATGACGACCGGAAGTTATAATTGAAAAACCGCCACGGCAGTCCTAGCGTAAAAGTTGTTTCTGTATAGGATAGCATAAATTTTGAAAGTAATAAATAAATTGTAACATCTGATCTACCATGATCTGATAAAAAGTAAGGTGACGGCCAGCCTAAACGAAAAAACATGGAGGATCGGTCATGGTGCTAGTTCGTAGAGCCCAGGTAGCAATTATCAGAAGTTATGACAAAAATTTCAAAATGGCAAAAAACAAGATGGCAGCCATACAACAATCGGTTTTTTAACAATTTTTAAGATTTTGAACCGTTATAGATAAACTCCATATGGGTATCGTTTGAGACATAATCGGGGTGCTGATTCTGAATTTGGCAGCCATTTCGAAGTCCAAGATGGCTACCGGAAGTTATTATTGAAAAACCTATATGTTATACTTAGAGTAAATCTTTATAAACTCTTAGATAAAGCATAATGAAAATTTCAGAACTATAAAATTTTTACTCAAAATAATGACCAGAGGCCAGCTTTAACGAAAAAGCGTAGCGAGTTTGAGACACTGCCACTTTTTAATGCTTAGGGGCAATTATAGAAATTTAAAAAAAAGTTAAAAATTTGGAACACGAAATGGCTGACATCCAAAACAATTTTTTTTGAAAAATTGCTATTTTCGCAACTGTTTAATAAATAACCATATTGGTATCATTTGAGACAGAAACGAGGGTGCGTATTTAGAATTTGGTGGCTATTTTAAAATCCAAGATGGCGACCAGAAGTTATTGCTGAAAATCTGCTACAGCTACGATTGAGTAAAAAATTTCGTGTCGTCGGATATATTTTGTTCTTAAAATAATAAATGAATAACAAACCTTTAACCTCCTTAAGTTGGACAAAACTTTGACAACGGCCTGTCGAAACAAAAACAAGTAGCGGGTTCGAGACAATGCTACTTTATAGAGCTCAAGTGGCAATTACCAGAGCCTCATGAAAAAATTTCAAATTTTCAGAAACAAAATGGCCGCTGATAAAAACCAATTTCCGTTTAATTCTATTTTATTAAGATACTCGCTAGCTGCTTGCAGCTCGCGCAGCACGCGATATGAGGAGTTTGAATAAGTTTTAACTCTAAGTAGACTTGAATAAGTTCCTTCAAGCGAGAAAAGTCCCACTCCTTTACTTTACTTGGTGGCATTTTGCGAAATTCTATATGGAGAATGCACTTATGGGAAATACAGGAAGTGTCGACTTCAGTGTCTAAAGGGTGTTGTCAGAAGCACCGCGAGAAGTATAACTTCTTACGTGCATACCTGAGTACACACACTCTTTTTTTTATTAATTAGATAATAGAGATGGCTAAGTACAAACTTAGCCTTATTTGTGACACGCGAAATATGCGGTTCAAGCGACATATGTTTGTCTGAAGTGACCCCTAGGTATTTTGTTGAATTTTCCCAGGGGATCGCTCTGCCGAACATTTTGATGGTACCCGGGTTAGGACTAGGTCTCATCCGTTGGCTAGTTGTGACGCCTCGATTAAAATACACCGCTGTATCGGGGTTCACTTCTATACGCCACTTCCTGAACCAGTCGCCCACGAGAGTGGCCTGCCCCGAAAGGGAATTTTTACTACAACATAATTGTTTGCATTGTTTTATAAAAGTGTATTTTGAAGATATCAACTGAAATGGTAAATTATTTGGTTACGCCAGGACTTGACAAAGCGATGACGTCCTAAATATCATTCTTCTTTACATTTAGACCAAGCTTTATGACCTCGTACCGCTATATTCTTTTTTATATCATATGTGCAAACAAGCAGTTTGCGTTCCTGATGGAAAGAGATAACTATCACCTATAGTTGTATTTTTTTGTTTTCCTTTTGTTAGCTGTATGTGGTGTTGAAGAATCATACGCCGTTCTACCCAGGGTACTCTCCCGACGGGTGTCAAAAAATATTGAGCAAACAATTCCCGCGATGCATTTCCCTCCTACGCCGCACCAGCTGTTTACTCTCCATCCATCTTACTCATTTTCGATCAGCTCACATGACGCGAGTTTAGAAGTTTTTACCCATTCCAAAAAAAGTTCGCTTCGCCGCTAAAGAAGTTTTCACTTCAATTATTTTTTATCATAAGATATATATATATAATTATGTGTGTAGCATACAGGATGTATCCTTGGGGGTCCTGTAAAAATCCTAGTTGAAGCCAAGGGAAAATGATAATGATTTGTTGCTACTTCACTTGTTCATTTTAATGCTAACTCAGCATTTGTAGTTTTTCATACCTTGTGGTCTCATATACATGAACAATAATAATTAATAGTAAAATGAAGTAAGAATGAAAACTATTTCAATTTTTTTTTTTGAAACCATGAAGTAATTCATTAAATTAAAGAAATGACATCTGATATGATCTTTGACGTAACAAACGCTATGTACTACAAGCTTTCTAGATAAACTCTTATTGAAAATTATCAACGAAAAAGAAATGATAAGAATTTACTAAGAAGAATTGGCATTTACTCTATAATATACTCCTAGCGGAGCAATGATTGGCAGTATGGTCCAAAGGTCTTAGTTTGTTACTTTAACAACAGAAAAACAACTACAACCAAAATTACAACAATAAATGTCTGCCGTTTTGTATAATTTAGATGCCCCTAGAGGCGGGAGTGCTGCAGGGCTCGGTGCTCTCACCTATACTATACACCCTCTACACGAACGACGTACCCCGACCGCCGCGCATCCACGTAGTCCTCTTCACGGACGACACGGCTCTAGTCAACCCTCCGTCGCGGTAAACAAATAGGCTGCAATCTTAGAAAAGCGGCCACTCTCCTGGGCGACTGGTTCAGGAAGTGGCGTATAGAAGTGGACCCCGATAAAAGTGCAGCGGTGTACTTTAATCGAAGTGTCCCACCCGAACGGCTAAGTCCCAGGCGTAGCCTGGGCACCATCAAACTGTTCGGTAGAGCGATCCCCTGGGAAAAATCAACAAAATACCTAGAGGTCACTCTAGACAAAAATATGTCGTTCGAACCGCATATTACGCGCGTCACAAACAAGGCTAAGTTCGTACTTAGCCGTCTCCATTATCTTATTAATGAAAATAGTAAAATGTCACTTCGTAACACAGTGACATTTTACAAAACCTGTGTTAGACCCATTTTAGCATACGGTAGTGTAGCCTTCGCGGATACGTTCCCGTCCCATCTCAATAAGCTTCAAGTAGTCCAGAATAGGTTCATGCGAACTGCCACGGGCGCCCCGTGGTACGTTCGCAACGAGGACCTACATCTCGACCTCCATTTACCCACTATAGCGCAGCATTTCAAAGAACTATTGGAGCGTTACTTTGAAAAAACGGCTGCCCACCCGAATCCGGTGATAGCATCCGCGTGTGACTACACACCGGTCGCGAACGCTCCCTCCAATCATAGAAGACCTTGCCACGTGTTATCGGATCCTCCGGACCCAATAACCGCGCCAAACGCTATTCTCCCAATTCCAAACCAGAACACGACAAACTCACATCACTTTAACATTACACTACACCGTCGCCGCCGGTCTCAGCGACGAAGACCTCTCTTGCGCCCGGCGCCTAACGCCGAGCGACGAGCCACAAATACTCCTCCACCAAGTCCACCCAGTAACCAGAACGCAGCACCAAGTCGAGATACGGTCTCCCGGGAGACAGCCCTTGTTGCTGGCGTTGTAGGTAACAGCCCAATCCATCTAAATAATGATGTCTGTCTAAAAAAATAATAATTTAGATTTGAATTTATGCTTGTTTTAAATTCGTCTCATGTATTAATTATACAAGTTCGTATTTTATCGGTTCAATTTTGCAAGTGAAATAGTGTCTACTAATAGTAAAGTTTGTTAACAAAGTTAAAATTAGTTCTTTTAAGTTAAAACTCTTGTGAATAGCTCTGAAACATGACTTCTATGTAAAATTGACTGTAGTGAAATAGGATTCTTTGTGCAAGTGCTTATCTGAAGACAGGATTCCAAAGTGAAAAAGTTTTCAGTAAGTTAGGACTCTTATTTGCAAGTGCCTAAATTGAGACAGGAATCATAAGTATTTCACTAGTATATACTTCCATTACCCACTTTAAGCAATAGTTTGTGATTATTTGAATAAATGTTATTATTCAGTGTTAAAATAAACATGAAATAATTTTTTAAATAGTAATTGTTGTTTCGTTATTGTACATATCCTATTGAATTAAGGTAATTTTATTTTGTAAACTGCAAATGATTAAACTAGTTCAACCAGGCAGAACTGTCTTCTGATTATCTATTTTATTTTTAGAAAACCTTAATTTCTTAATTTTCAGATGAAATAATTTTTAGTTTGCCAATATTTTCGATCAATATGTCAATTTACCAAAGGAAAATGTTCAAAAATGTTTAAAGATACTTTTTGGCAAATTTGAATAAAATGGACTTTTTTTTAAATTTCTGGACATTTTCCTAAGTAAATTGACATAAAGTAGTTAGGATATAAAGTGAAGTTGTGAATCGGCCACTATAAGTAGCACGTATGTACATGTGGTTATTTATATCGATAATTATGTTTTAACTAATGAGTACCAGTTGGCGTTTGCGCTGCTTGGATTGACAAGAACGTCAAAGTCAGAGCTCTTGCTCAGTTATTATACTTTACTCTTTGCTTTGGCGCAAGTTGGTACCAAAGAGTATATAAATTGAAATAAATACTACGTAATAAGAGGCGGGACTTCCATAGATACATAGCAAACCCAAATTTTGTATGAAGTTTACTTGAAAAAATATAACCCGCATAATTTGAAAGTAAGTCTAAAGGCATTCAGATATAAGGTAACTAGTGTCATATGGTTTGGGCGAATAAAGAATATAGCAAACTTATTTTTTTAATTTTCTTATATGAAAGTTGCACTACACTGGCCGCTGATTTTGTAACTTAGTTGCCCACTCAAATTTGATGTACACTCATATTTGCTGCCCACCGAAAAATCCACTGATATGGTATTGCGTAGCATAATGGGTGCTCATCACTGAGGGTGTCTAGTCGGTGGCTGTCGATAAACCACTTTCACACCAATTACATCTCTATGATTTATCGACATTTATCCGGATATCGACTTAAAAATCACCAAAATGCCTGTAGATAATCTGTGCTGTAGATAACGTGAAATTCTAAGAGTATATAATCACTACGTTCTAGTGAAATTATTTTAATTTTATTTTGATGTCTTTATACCGTGTTTACACTTTTCTTTATTCATAACATAATCAAAAAGATAACCTCTTGGTGTTTCGTTATTGTTTGCATATTAAGCTCTAAATAAGTAGAAAAGTCTGTGTTTGGGGTATTTCCAAAACAGTAAGTAGGTATATTTTTAAACGTCTAGCATTTACTATGGAGGGTAGAGGTAGCATTTACTCACATTGCACTAAAGATTCTTTCAATTCTTTGTAGTTGTTTAAACTTTAAAACATTTATCTAGACGTTAAAATACGTATATGTCACATAGAGCATAACGTTCTTTGAACATTTAACCTAAGAAAGTAACTTTTGTGTTGGTAGATTGGCGTTATTAACAAATAATTGTCTAAATATGGTTTGTTGTTATTATTTTATAAAAAATTATTTCTGACGAAACCTTTACCTAAGGGCGTAGCTGCTTGTACGAAGCACACATAGATTAACGGGTCATCACCAAAAAGAACTGGTTAGGTATATAGTGTTGTGCAGTAAATTGTCCGGGTAGGGATCCTACATACTTCCACCAAAATGACAAATGTAATGTTATGTTAGTCAGTTTGACTAAACGTGGTTTCTTATTATCTCATCTTGTTGTCATCATCTTATGGTAAGTAAGATAGCTGATAAAATATAGTTGCACAACACTGCCGTCCGCAAACTAAAATGCCGTTAACTAACATCATCTCGATTTTGACTTTTTAATATTTATGGTTTTTGAGATACAAAAACGAATATCGCCGTTATCTTCTGAGAAAACTCATCATTTCAACGCTAAAAAGTCCTTATGGATCTTTGCTATACTAAAAAGCGATTAAAGGTATATAGTGTGAATTTATCAAAATATTTCATAGTAAATAGCTTAGCTAAATCACCGCTAATTGATATTTCTACTCTACAAAGCGGTTAAAGTCCCTTAACATTTTTCTAGTTAAAATTTTATTTAAACCATTGTTTAGTAATACTTTGCTATAAAGACGTAAACTAAAATTGCTAAACAAGACTGCGGTGAAAATCACTTAAGCGCATTTTAGTTTTGTATTCACACCCATTTTTTTTAAATTTACAAAGATATAATTCTTTGACGACAGATTTAAAAAACTCCACTAGTGTGTGTTTGTGTGGTCACAAGACTAAAATGCGGCTAAACCGCTAAACGTAACTAAATTTTTTTTTTTGAATGACTAATTTGTTGCTAATCTTACGATTTTTTACAACTTCACCGAACTTTGTGGGCCGAGCAGAGTGCTCAGCCCGAGACATCATTATTTAGATGGATTGGGCTGTTACCTACAACGCCAGCACCAAGGACTGTCTCCCGGGAGACCGTACCTCGACTTGGTGCTGCGTTCTGGTTACTGGGTGGACTTGGTGGAGGAGTATTTGTGGCTCGTCGCTCGGCGTTAGGCGCCGGGCGCAAGAGAGGTCTTCGTCGCCGAGACCGGCGGCGACGGTGTAGTGTTGTGAACGGTAACTAAAATGCAGCTATCTGCTATCGCGCGGATGGAGGGGGTACGTTCCTAATGTGTTGTATGATCCTCTAGAAAATAAAGTTGGCTGAAAATAAGGTTGGTTGGTATTGAAGGATACCTCAAAAATGTGCCATAACTGATTAAAATGTTATAATATTATGTTCTAGTGAATTACTAAACTAATTCAGGGGTGGATACTGATTCGAAGGTCAAAAATACTGATTTAACTAACAAATCCATAGCCAGCCTGCATCGCCCTTTTTTACATAGCTTTTATTGTTGGTATCTACGTATCTATGAAAGGAAACGTGTTTTTCATCCACATTAGAATGTCGAATTGAATTGAAACTTCACACACATATCTGAGGCAGATTATCACAGGATCAGAATATACTGGCTGTCTTCAATTTTCTATAATAATGTCAGCGGCAGCATAGAGCTGTATTTTAAACCTAACTTACTTTAATACTTTTAATGGTTATTAATAGAACTTTTAAATAATGCATGTTTTGCGAAGGTGTTTTATAAACAGCATATCAATTCTTAAACAAATGAACACGCTAGTCACGGAAGTATTTCATTTTGAAATACTTCCCCTGTTATTAATCTATTGTTGCCCCTGATATTAATCTATTTCATCTTAGGGTCTCCTATAGTTTTAAAAATAATCGCGACAAAATAATAGAGTAGGTACGTTAGCCAATGTGATTATGGTGCTAGGTTTCAATTCTTTTAAATACTTTATAAACTGATATGAGGAACATTTAACTTTTTTTATGATATTGGAAGGCAAACAAGCCGACAGATTTCCTGATGGTAAGAAATTCACGCCGCCTAGAGACGCCCTTAATCAGAATATATTTAGTTACACGTTATTTATAATCTCAACTCAACTCAACTATTACTAACTACTATCTTCGGCTAGTCGTGGGTGCCCTGGTTGTGCCTCTGCCTACCTCTTCGGGGATATGGGCGTGAAGACTTTTTTTTTTACTTTTTCAACTCATAGAAAATTATTTTATATTTCAGCTAGATATAAAAGCGACTTCGTATGATTTTTTTGACTACCTGTTATTTTTTAACAAGTTTTAACGTAAAAATACTAAAAATATGTCTTAACAACGAAGGTATTTACAAAAAAATGGTGCAGCAGCATGCAGCAAAATAGAGGCAGCAGAACACATTTCAGTCTGTCGGTATCATAACTGCGATTCACTTCGAATCTACTGAACCGATCGTAACGACATTAGGCTGTCAGGTACATAATGTTTTGAGGTACCTACTTAATGTTTATCCCGCTCACTAAATGGGTTCCTGGGAAAGTGGGGTAAATGTCAAAATATAAATTGTGCTATCATTCTTAAACACATAGATAGTCAGATTTTATCTCTTCAATTTTTGATTTGTACTACCAACGTGATTTACAGATTATGCGAGATATGATATGATTATAATAATAAGTTGGTTAGATTGGAAATTACAAACAAACAAAAGACACTCAAAATTAATTAACCAAATGATTTGAAACGCAAAATGTAGATTACATGTCATCTTACATATACATGCAAATCTTCAGGGAAAGTCCCCCTTGAAGGATGCAGAGTATTGAGTGCCAAAAGAACGAAGTTTGCCAGGTAGGTTAGTTTTAAAATAAGTGGACTGTTCCTAATATCTATAATTTACAATTATTGAAATATGATAAAATATAGTTTTCTTAAGCAACCCTACTCTTTATTTGAAGTTATATAAAATTAATCTCTTCGTCTTTTTAAGTTCTTAAAAATTACTTATTTTTACGTTTTTCGTCCTTAAGTAAACAGATTTCCTTATTAAATTATTATTGATAATGCGTAAAATTTGAAGTGACATTAATAAAATAAATTCGTTGTAAATATGTTTTAAAAAGCTACTAAAAGAAAAACATTGTTCAGCGCTATTAAAGAAACAAGCCCCTGATCCTCAAAATACTGACTACAAACCATTTTTCGAAAAAACCGACTTCTACTGACGTAAGCCAAAAAAACTGACCTTTACTAACTTTAATGACCATATTCCACCCCTGTTAAGTAGTGATTACTCGAATAGTACCTCCTAAGTGAAAATGTAAGCTCCTAACAATAAAGTATAAACTTCTAGTATTTTAAGATCTAAACTACAGCAAACAATTATGATTCAAGTTTTGCTTTTTTTTGGTTGATGATTAAAGTGTGAAGTTGTTTACATCAGTTTTTAATTTTTCATTATTACTTATATTTTGTTAATATATCTATGCAAGATGCAAATTTCAGCTTGCATCTAGCATATTAAATTATTTTATAATGTATTTTTAATTTATAATGTTATAGTTTGTATTTAATTTTTAATTCCAATATGTAACTTAAAAGAATATAAACATGTTGAAATATGATAAGTTTTGGTTTTTATATTATAATTATTATGATTGATTGAAGCTACACTTGTCTCATTTTTGTAATTTAGTTGACACCCTTCGAAAAATCAGGATATATAATAAACTAAAACGCCGTTACAGAAATAGGTTCACTATTTAGCTACATTATAGCTTAGTAATGAAGCTAAAATTTACCTAAAAAAATTTTTTTTCAAATATTACTACTCTAAAACGCGATTAAGGCTTTAGCAGTATTTTATTATTACAAATACCATTATGCTAACTTAAATCAATTTCAAAATCCTTTAATCAATCAATCAATCATTTATTGCTTCATATGTCACAAAAAAGCTAACGGCTAAAGTTAACGGCTTTCTTGCTTAGAATTAATGAGTTTTTTTAGGTATCGTATTTTTTCACAAAATGAAACTAAAACCAAACACTAAAATGCCGTTTTTGTTCATCCTACGGCATTTTAGTTGTGGATTTATAATATGAATATTAGATGAACAGTAAGAGAAAAAGCAATTTTAGTTTTTTTAGTATTTAAAAGTCCTTATTTTAAATTTAATGTAAAAGAGCTACGTGAGATCTATACCTAGAAGTCCCATTTAAGACTAGTGGTTAACAAGTAGCATTCATTTTAAAAAAATCCCAAGTTTTTTGCGATTATCTCATAAAGTAGTTTTGGTACTTAACGGCATTTTAGCTTTCCGACGGCAGAATAGTGAATGACACACTTGGTAAACCGCAGTTGTTCCCTACAATGATTAGAGATGTATACTTATTACCTTTTGTACTACTATTATTCTTTCCCATAAAAGTTTTATCTTTATCATAAAAAGGTTGATTATTACAATTACAACTGCTGTATTACAATGACTGTGACTCTTTCAGAATGAAACTTTCTCCTGCTTGAAAGAAACTATGAGAAAAATTAAAATATTAAGAGTTAGCTGAAACAAACACTGCAATTTTACTTTAGTTGCATCCAAATATCCTCATCCACACTAATATTATAAATGCGAAAGTAACTCTGTCTGTCTGTCTGTTACCTTTTCACGCCTAAACCACTCAACCGATTTTGCTGAAATTTGGTATGTAGATAGTTTGCATTCATGAGAAGAACAGGACATAAGCATATTATTTTTTGGAAATTCAACCCCTAAAAGGATTAAAAGGGGTGGCAAAGTTTACATGAAAAAAAAATATTGCACATTTTTGCATGAAACTTTGAATTAATGCTTTTTAGTACAAATTATGAAACATGTATTTCAGGGTTTTTCGAAATTCACCCCCATTGGGGGTTAAAGGGGGTGACTAAGTTTGTATGGGAAATTTAATTCTATTGAAATATTTTGCGTGACACTGAAATAATGCTCTGCATTATAAATTATGGGATACATATCTAAGCGTTTTTTTGAAAATCAACCCCTGTGAGGGTTAACGGGGGTGGCACAATTTGCGTAGGAAAAATATGTAATAGTCATTTTTATCATAAATGATAAATCCATAACAATGAACCACGTACATCAGTTTATCATTAATGAAAAACACACAAAGAAATTATGATAGGTACACATAGTAGCAAAATTGGTTAAAAATCCCTACTAATATTATAAATGCGAAAGTAACTCTGTCTGACTGTCTGTCTATCTGTCTATTACGCTTTCACGCCTAAACCAGTTAACTGATTTTAATGAAATTTGGTACAAAGATAGAATAGACCCTGAGGAACAACATAGGCTACTTTTTATTGCAAAAAATAGGGGAGAATGGGTAAAAAGAGGGGATGAATGTTCATATGGAAATTCATCATTTTTAAAGCTGTAACAGTGAAACTTTGTATTTAGAAACTTTATGATAAACTAAAGAACATAGGCTGCCTTTTATCGCAAAAAATGGGGGAGAATGGGTAAAAAGAGGGGATGACTGTTCATATGTAAATTCGTCATTTTTAAATCTGTAACAATGAAACTTTATATTTAGACGCTTTATGATAAACGAAAGAACATATGCTACTTTTTATCAAATTAGTAAAAGGTAAATTGTTATAAATATAACACAGTACGATTATGTACTTATTTCTAACAAATATATGGCAGTATGATTACATATTATAGTTGTTTTTATTTCTAATACCTATTTATCTAGTAGGTACCTACCTTTTAATACGACCAAATTCGCTTCCATTCAAATTTAACCTAACGCCTTTGTTCTGAAAGGCGATTAGCTTTCTGGCACTTCGCCGGCCGCTGCCGCGGCTCGTTTGCTTTGTTTGCTCGGCTCGTGCGTTGTCTTTCATGTTCTAACCTTTTTTTTCATAGTGTGGAAAATCCCCCCGGATACCCGCCGATCTCGGGGGAGAGCAACTAGTTATGTCGGACTCAAACCGACTAAAAACCACACAATGACCTTCCTGAAGCCCGGCTAAGAGCGAGATGGGGTCGCGTTGGCATTCACCACCTCGCTCCGCGGCTACGGCCACGTCCTTACCGGGCGTCCTCCCACGCTGAAAGAAAAGCGGCCACTGGAGTCGCCCGTGCGAGGCCGTGCTGGCCAGAGGAAGTCCACCGACTCCCCTCGGCAGCCCCACATCGGAGGCGCTTTGAAGGCGAAGGAACCGCCTTCTCGCGCCCCCGGTCTGCCTGCGCCGGAGCGGGCCTGAAGTGTCTCAATTGTTTCACTGTCTCATTTCCCTATGTATATCAGTATCGTTAAACTTTTATTCCTTAATGGAGGAGTCAGAGCTATATTCTGAAATATGAAAAAGCACTTCGATATGCTAGAATCACAAGAAAATGTAAATATTGCGTAGATACACAAATTCACCATTTTACCTAAATTCCACAAATTCTAAACTTCGAACTATAGTCATTGGGCTTTTCAGTCAGTGAATTTGACAGTTCTCAACAGAAGCAATTGCTCAATTTAGTTCACAATTTATCCTACAGGTAGCTAGTCCTTATTGCCATTTCTTAAAATTTCACAATTGATATACGGCAACATTTTAGTAAGAGGGTTGCCAACCATAAAATTTAATCACACCTGTTTGTGCTATCTTTGATACGCTGCCTGTGCGTTAGGAAATTCGATCATAAATTGGCGCGTATATAGAACCCGTCTTCCACCTTGTTCTTATAGAAGTTTCAATAAAAATTTTGAGGACTATTATTCTCTTCATAAAATTATTGATGAAATACGATTTTCCAATGTAGTGTCATCAATGCTATGCCAATCACAATGTTAAATAATTATGAATTCAATCTGTGACAAATTCTACGGCTTTTAGCTGATTGTATTAATGGGTGCCCTTTCTCAATAAACAACAAAATAAATTTATGAAAATTAAACGTATAACATGATACATTAGTAATAAGTACAGGGTAATTGAAAATTTGTATTTTCAATTTTCTAATAAAAATAAAGTTGCCGGGATTAGACATGTGCCCAGTTGGCGATAAGCTTGCTATCAATTATATTATGGGACTTTGTGTCTTCGTCTAGTCGTGGGTGCCCTGATTGTGTCTCTGCCTACCTGCAACTTAACAGAAGTGAAAAAAGAAGGAAAATATTTATCTTATATTTATCATCGTCGGCGCTTGGTAAAATTTCGAAATATATATTTTTTTAATTGAAGAAACACCTAACTTAAACTAAATTAATCTTAAACTAATTTAAATTTTAGCCCTGATTATGCTGTTATAAGTGAAACCGGTAGGCTATTTATAAAACAATAAATTATAAGTGATATGCGAAACAGTACAAGTATTTCTTCATTTAAAAATAGAAAAATACTTTATATTTCTGAAAGTATTCAGCGGATTATTTTAAAATTCTTATATAATACTGTTTAAGCAGCAAATCAATTTTAACATTCTAAGCTATCTTCTTTCAACGATATTAACAAAAAGAAACAAAACACGTTAAGTGTTGTCATATTACTTTGTATATAACATTTCTACATATCTTTAGTATATTCTTCGGAAAAGGTTTATAAAAACTTAAAAAAAGTATATTCTATCAAAATTCCATCTCTCTTATTCTTGTTTCATAGGAATTAGACAGCAATTAAATAATAATTTAAAATAAGTTTAATTAGTGCTCAGCAGAATTATCACTAATACCAAAACAAAATACAATATTATAATAATAAACACAAAAATGTAATAATAGCAAATAAGTTAAAAAAATGTAATTAAGCCCCGGACAATACCTTCATAATATGTAGCTAACAACCATCTTGATCAGGATTGCGATCAGTCCCTACGTTCAAAAATTGTGATGCCACAGACAGACAGACACACATACACACTCAAACACAGGCACGAAAAGTAACGTCCCTTGTTTAGGTTTAAAAATAATGCATGAAAGTAACACAAAAAACGATTAAAGAAAATCCGAACCCATCACTTCCATTTACGGAAAAAAATTACAAACATAAATTTGTACTGACCGATAGCGTAAAAGAGTTCAGTCATTAGATTTGTAACTTAACCAAAAAACTAATATTTTGACACTTGTAAGAATTCAATTTTAAAATAAACTCCACGTTTCGCTCAGCGCTAGAGTTTCGTGCCGCGACCTATACAACCAAAGAATACTAAATACTAATAGTCTACCGACACGTTGAACGAAACGTAGGTTGTAGCGCCAAATTAGTAGCAGTCCAGTTTTGACATTTAATATTTTTTTATTAATGTTATGCCCATAAATTTAGGATGTAATAGATAAACAATGTCAGTCAAAACCATAGATTTAGGATGTAACCATAGACTTAGTATGTAAAAGATCAACAAAGCGTGGCAGAGAGAAGTCCTTATCAGGTACAAATTGCCTTAGAGGAACAGAGAGAGAGAGTCAGGTACCTATGTGCCAATATTTACGCGAGTAATAGCTCATAGTGTTCCTGTCATAGTGCATCGCTGTGAATTTTGTGAATTATTTTCATAATCTTACTATTTAACTGCAATAAAATATAAAGGCAATTACGATGTCGTGTTCTGTAAGCGCTTGTGATGTTACAAAACGTTACAATCCTAATAAATACTCATTTCATAGGTAAATACAACTTCGACATAAGAATATATAGAACTGCGTTTTGTTAGTTTTTTGCTACTTATCTGCTCAGAAGAGGATTTTTACAATATATTTATTTGCATTGTTTTATTTATAAAAGTATTTTGTACCCTTAAATGGAATAAGCAAAGATATTTTGTAAAATAATAAATTGTTTGTTTACGCTAGGGCTTGACAACGCGGTGACGTCCTAAATATCGATGAATGTCAACCAAAGAGTATAAATACTCTTTAGCAAGAGATTTCAACATTGGTTGTTTAACCAACTTGTGTTTCGAAAAATACATTTCTACTTAAGACTGAGATGAGCTTATATGTAATCTTTTTATGAATACTTGATATTATTAAGTTTAATCATTGACGCATTTACTGCCACCAACGCCTATACTTACGTGTTTTCGTTACTTGCGTCCAGTGCTTTGGACGCGTTTGTGAGTTCATTTATTTAGCGAGCTGTGTCCAGTGCCTATGTGCGTTACATACGAGTTCTATTAATTTTGCAATATTCTATTTATGTCTTATAAATTATTCCCTGGATCACTCACGTTTGGTCATTTTTAACCGAATTAAAAAAGAAGAGGATTTCAAATCGAAGGTATTTTTAATGTGTGTTACCTCGTAACTTTTTACTGCGTGATCCTATTAATTTATTTTTATTTGAAAACCATAATGCTGACGAGAAGATTACCCGCAGTAACTAAAATATTTGAAATATGATTATAAAAACATTCGTTCCGGTGGGAAAGCTTGGGAAGCTAGACTTGCACATTACGCTGAACGTTCAAGTCACAGGACAGCGATGCACCTATAGGATGTATAATGTCAATAATCTACGGTTGTCACAAGGAGAGTCGTATGCTTGATTGCTGCCTCAAGCAAGGCTTGGAACCGGTACGAAAAGTACAGGTTCTGTACCGGTATTTACCGGTTCCTACCATTTCGATACATTGATAGCGGTTCGAAAGTGAGTTCGTATACCGGTACCGACCTAATACCAGTATCTAACAAGTACCGGTACTGTTACCGATAAAAACCGGTATCAAATTAAGGTACCCTTTAATAACAAGTGCGACGTTGCCAATTTTCCTTTTTAGGTATCGATATTATTTTAAATTCTCATTAATGAACAGAGATATCTTCGATTGAAGAAAAAATAATAAGTAATATGTTTTCTAGTACCGGTATTATTTAAACAGTACCGGTACCAGAACCCTTAAATCAATATTACCGGTATTAAGTCTGGTACCGGTACAAATAGTACAGGTAACGCCTTGGTATCGGTATTGCTTCAAGGTCATTAATACCGGTTCCTAAAAATACCGGAATTTCAAGCCCTGGTCTCAAGTCATATAAAAAGTTGTACTTTCCTATTTGTTTGGCGGGATAATAATGCCACTTATATCATTTTAACGGCTACCTTACGCTCTAACCGGAACATGATAATGAATAACATTGCTGTTTCGGCCGACAAAGACAAAGATGGTGACCCTAAAAGACAGGCTTCGCGTACAAATCTACCATCTATTAGTCACTATGCTAGTGATACAAAAAGCCAATATTTCACGAATATAATGTCTTAATAGTCATACAACATAAAATTTGATATTGTTTATATCATAATAGATGAGGGTAAAGAAAAGATGCTAATTTACTTATAGTAAGTTAATTTATCGATATCGATAACGTACGTGACCTTTTTAACAACCCTTTCTTTAACTCATACATAAACAATTTACTCACACTCACGCATATTTTTTTTGGTTTCGCTTTTTAACTGACTTTGTTTATCTAGTACATACTAAATCTATGGATGTAACAGATAAACAATGTCAGTCAAAACACGAGACAAAAAAAAATATACCTACGTGTGAGTAAATTGTTTAAGTGTGAGTTAAAAAATGGGTTGTCATTAGGCCACGTACGTCAACTAAATCGATAAATGAATCTAATTTAGTGTTTATTTAAAAGAACTAGCTAGTTAATTAATATGTCCCATCAAATATTGGCAATACTTATCACTACTACAGTGACTGTAATGAATTTCTACGTAAAGCCCATATTTTTGGGTCACAATCTTAGCTTTTTTCTAAAGTTACTACAATGCTTTTTATTGTCATACTCCGGCGAAAGCGTAGGATAATTATTAGAAAAATAATGTGAAATATCATGGTACCATACCGAAAGCAACGCCTTTTTTATGGCTTGAGACAGCCAACCATCATACGACTCTTCTTAAAATAGTTCGAGACAACCGTGGACTATTGACACCAAATATCCTATATTTAAATGATACATCACTGTCCTGTGGCAATACTTTTAGGCGTATTGTGCAAGTCTAGCAGCCCAACACTTCACACCCGAACATCACACGGACACAACAGCTGAAAGAGGTAAGGTGAATTTGAAGTTCCAACCCAGGCAAATGGCTGCACATCACTCTGCTATCAGTGATCTTGCTGATAATGACCCATGTAAACTTTGGTCGCCTCATACTAGCTTTTTGATTTTAGTTAGAACAACGGTGTTTAATTCTTCAACACCACACACATACTAACAAAGGGAAAACAAAAAAATTACAACTATAGGTGATAGTTATCTCTTTCCATCAGGAACGCAAACTGCTTGTTTGCACATATGATATAAAAAAGAATATAGTGGTACGAGGTCATAAAGCTTGGTCTAAATGTAAGGAAGTTATACTAAAATGAAAATTTGTTATTGTTAAATTACTTATTCCACAATTCTAAGTCCGCTCTTTTAAAGTGCCATATTTGTAACAAAAGATTCGGAAGTAAAGCCTAGCTTGTAATCTAGCCATGAGTACCATTTGCGAAATGTCTTATGTGTTACTTGGAGTCCACCCATCTTTATTTAAAATCGTCTTAGCAAAGTATTCGTTAGGCATATATCAGAACATAATTATAAATTTATATCATTTAAGTTACATGACAGAAAAATCTAACGCAGACTTTCCCAACTATTATTTCACCTAGCCTCCCCGAGCCAAAAATATTTCCTTGCCCCTTAAGTAATTTTCAATAAAGATAGGAAACACATTTTTTTCTTATTAATTAAATTATTTATTTTTAGGTATTTTAGATAGGTAATAAAAAAAATTCTAATAAAAAAAAATTAATTTTCTAATAAAAAAAATGTTGGTCGGGATTGGAAATGTGCCCGGTTGGCGATAGGCTTGCCACCTATCACATTGTGGGACTTAGTGTCTTCGGCTAGTCGTGGGTGCCTTGGTTGTACCTCTGCCTACCTCTTCGGGGATATGGGCGTGAAGATACAGACAGATAGGTAGAATAAAGATACAATATATTGAATAAGGGTAAAGAACGGAAGAAAACATTTAAATGGTAAAATACTTTCACGAAAATCAAAATAACCAACATTCTGGGTTTATCATGTTTCTCTCGCACAAACGAATCGGGTTACCATGAAACTTACAATAATTGCACTGCAATTAGCGCATTGGTTTTTTTTTGGAGAGAGGATTTAAGCCTACAGAGTCCTCATCCTCCCACTTACCGACTTCAAAACACCTGTAATTTATTATTTCTGTTATTTTTATGATTTTTATTCTTTTTAGATGGGTTTCTTGCTGTAACTTAAAAAAAATATCTGTAATGGCCTACCATGTATTTTATACTCACAATTTTCAAATAACTTTTGATTTAAAGTAATTTAAAAAAAAATCCTTTTAAGTGCATACTAGCTAATGAAACACTTGACCTTGCGTGTTTTGTACCAGTCGGTCAATTTTAGGTTTAGTATTTGCTAAAGCAATGATTAAATCGCTATCGACGGCAAGGCGATTTCGCTGCTTTTTTTTAAAACAAGAGCTGAAAAATCTGTCTCGCATAAATAAGTGGATGAAAATGGAATAAGCAAGAGATGCAACTCTTGGGTAAACAACGAATCGTTTCATCCAAATTTTTCTAACGTTAAAAGATGAAAGTCATATTTCATGGTCGAATCAGCCTTTATTTCTAAAAATTATTCTTGAACTTCTCCAGGTAATTGTAAGACATCGTCAACAAATGGGTTTCTGGTTATGTGCCATATTGGAGACCCGGAATTGATATCTCGATAGTATCGACTAAATTCATTCATTCCAATGGTTCCCAATGAGTTCCTATTTCAGATTTTAAATTTTTACTCAGTTTTTGATTACGAATGGCTTCTGACAGCCGTGAAAAAGGAAATACATTTTCATCAGATATAATAACAAAATATGATTTATAGACTAAATTAAATATCAAAAATATTCATAAAAAGATTCATATAGGTACTAAGCACATTTTTGCCTTAAGTAGAAATGGATTTAGTGTAATAATGTATCTTAATTTAGCTAAACAGCCAATATAGACATTCATCGATATTTACGACGTCACCGCTTTGTCAAGTCCTAGCGTAACCAAACAATTTACCATTACAGTTGATAATATCTTGTCTAATACTGATTAAATTTACAAAATACACTTATATAAAACAATGCAAACAAATATGTTGTAGTAAAAATTCCCTTTCGGGGCAGGCCACTCTCGTGGGCGACTGCTACAGGAAGTGGCGTATAGAAGTGAACCCCGATACAAATACAGCGGTGTATTTTAATCGAGGCGTCAAAACTAGCCAACGGATGAGATCCAGTCCTAACCCGGGTACCATCAAAATGTTCGGCAGAGTGATCCCCTGGGAAAATTCAACAAAATACCTAGGGGTCACTTCAGACAAACATATGTCGCTTGAACCGCATATTTCGCGTGTCACAAACAAGGCTAAGTTTGTACTTAGCCATCTCTATTATCTAATTAATAAAAAAAAGAGTGTGTGTACTCAGGTATGCACGTAAGAAGTTATACTTCTCGCGGTGCTTCTGACAACACCCTTTAGACACTGAAGTCGACACTTCCTGTATTTCCCATAAGTGCATTCTCCATATAGAATTTCGCAAAATGCCACCAAGTAAAGTAAAGGAGTGGGACTTTTCTCGCTTGAAGGAACTTATTCAAGTCTACTTAGAGTTCAAACTCATTCAAACTACTCATATCGCGTGCTGCGCGAGCTGCAAGCAGCTCACGAGTAGCACCTTGACGAGGCCGCAGGCCTCACTGTGAGCTCGCAGTGCTTCAGTCTCCTTCTTTAGACATTTAAATCGATACTCAAATTGATTTTTTCAAATGACCCCTAAGCCTCCATATTGAATCTTGAAAATAGCACCAAGTTGAATTAATAATGGTGAAGTCTTTTCTCGCTTGTAGGAACTTATTCGAGTGTATTTAGAGGTCATACTCATTCAAACTCCTCATATGGCGTGCTGCGCGAGCTTCAAACAGCTCGCGAGTGTCTTAGCGGAAATTGGTTTTTATCAGCGGCCATTTTGTTTTTCAAAATTTGAATTTTTTTCATGAGGCTCTGATAATTGCCACTTGAGCTCTATAAAGTAGCATTGTCTCGAACTCGCTTCTTGTTTTTGTATCGACAGGCCGTTGTCAAAGTTTTGTCCAGCTTAAGAAAGTTAAAGGTTTGTTATGTATTTGTTATTTTAAGAACAAAATATATCCGGTGACACGAAATTTTTTACTCAATCGTAGCTGTAGCAGATTTTCAGCAATAACTTCTAGTCACCATCTTGGATTTTAAAATAGCTGCCAAATTCAGAATCCGCACCCTCGCTACTGTCTCAAATGACACCAATATGGTTATTTATTAAACAGTTGCGAAAATAGCAATTTTTCAAAAAATGTTGTTTTGGATGTCAGCCATTTTGTGTTCCAAATTTTTAACTTTTTTTTTTAATTTCTAGTAATTGCCATCTAAGCTTTAAAAAGTGACAGTGTCTCAAACTCGCTACGCTTTTTCATTAAAGCTGGCCTCTGGTCATTATTTTACCAGGTACTGGTAGCTGAGTAAAAATTTTATAGTTCTTACTTTTTCATTAAGCTTTACCTAAGAGTTCATGAAGATTTACTCTAAGTATAACATACAGGTTTTTCAATAATAGCTTCCAGTAGCCATCCTGGACTTCAAAATGGCTACCAAATTTAGAATCAGCAGCCCCGATTATGTCTCAAACGGTACCCATATGGAGTATATCTATAACGGTTCAAAATCTTAAAAATTGTTAAAAAATCGATTGTTGGATGGCGGCCATCTTGTTTTTTGCCATTTTGAAATTTTTTTCATAACTTCTGATAATTGCTACCTGGGCTCTACGAACTGGCACCATGACCGATGTTTTTTCGTTTAGGCTGGCCGTCACCTAACTTTTTACCAGATCATGGTAGATCAGATGTTACTATTTATTTATTACTTTCAAAATTTATGCTATCCTATACAGAAACAACTTTTACGCTAGGATTGCCGTGGCGGTTTTTCAATTATAACTTCCGGTCGCCATCTTGGATTTGAAAATTCTTAAAAAAATCGAAATTCCCGCCCCCGATTACCCCTTAAAAGTCATGTTTGGCGACTTGACCCGAAACTTTCAAAAATTAAAAAAAAAATAAAAAATGGCCGCGATCTTTAAAAAATTAAAAAATCCAAAAAGCCCGGGCAACAATGAGCAATATTGACTATCGAAGCAAATCTCCATCTCAAACCGTTAAAAATCTACAACCTTTTTAATTTTGTATGGCGGCCATCTTTTTTCCGTCATTTTGGGTATTTTTCTTAAAAATTGAAGAAATTTTGTGTAACCGATCAATAACGTCCGAGGAAGCAACTTTCTAACTTTAACGGTTCGGACGCAATAAAAAATAAAAAGGTTCGCAACTAACTTTAGGGTGTTTTATTTATCTGTAGGTGTGCGCGCGCATTTTAAAAATTCACTTTCATTATTTTGCCCAATTGCGCCAAAAGAAGTATAACTTCAAAATATCACTTCGTAACAAAGTGATACTTTACAAAACATGTGTTAGACCCATGTTAGCTTACGGTAGTGTAGCCTTCGCTTATACCTTCCCGACCAATTTTAAAAAGTTATAACTAGTTCAGAATAGGTTCATGTGAACTGCCACCGGTACTCCGTGGTACGTTCGCAACGAGGACCTACATCGCAACCTCGATTTACTTACGATAGCGCACCATTTCAAAGAACCATAGGAATGTTACTTTGAAATAACGGCTGCCCACGCGATTCCGGCATTAGCACCCGCGTGAAACTACACACCGGCCGCGAACGCCCCCACCAATTGTAGAAGACCCCGCCACGTGTTATTGGATCCTCCGGACCCGATAACCGCGGCAAACGCTATACTCTCTCCCAATCCGAACAAAAACTCACAAAACAACATCACTTCTACACCGTCGCTGCCGGTCTCGGCGACGAAGACCTCTCTCGCACCCGGCGTCTAACGCTGATTGACGAGCCGCCACTACTCCTCCATCAAGTCCAACCAGTAACCAAAACGAAGCACCAAATCGAGGTACAGTCTCCCGGGAGACAGCCCTTGTTGCTGACGTTGTAGGGAACAGTCCAATACATTTAAATAATGTCTCGGGCTGAGCACTCTGCTCAGCCCAATTAGCTCAGTGAATTAGTAAAAACCTCGCGGTTAGCAACAAATTAGCCATTCAAAAAAAACACCCATCAGAAAAAGCACTGCTTGCTAGGAATACATTAAAGATGTTTACTAGTAGGTAAACATCTTCTTAAAATGTCAACCGTGTTAATTTTCAACTGTCATAAGTTCTTACTACTATGTATGCGATACGAAAGCAAGCAAAACTGTATTGAGAATCTTGTCTTATAAAGAATATTAAAGTTGTTCAGAAAGGGCAGCTATTTTTAAGCGAGGAAATAGGCATAGCAATTTTATACTTCTGCCTATGTGCCATTCGTATTTGAGAAAAAAAAACTGTCAGAGTACAATGCTACAAGCTAAAATTTTGTTTGTCAGTCGGCAGTCTAATACGTAGTATCTCTAGGTAGTCTGTGTCATAAAGTATATTAATATATAGGAATAGAGCAAGATCTTGTTTCTCGTATAGACGTATTTTCGCACTTAACACATACAAAATGTTTGCATGTGGGTGTGCTGATATAGGCTGCACTATCAAAAAATAATATACATACAAGTGTTATTAAAATATTGTTATTCATAATATATACGTTATATTTTAATAAATAGCTCATTAATCAATTAATTAGGGAATTGCTGATTTTTCATATTATTTATTTGAAATAACCGGTCACACTGGCCTGCGAGTTTGTTAGAAATCCGAAGCCGCCATTATTATAAATACGAGTACATTAATTGATTCGTGACGATATTTTGTGTTAAGTGAGTTGTGATTTCGTCGCATCATTCCAATTTAAAGATTACGGTGTTTTTACTGGTCTCAAGTGTTTATATTTTAAAAAAAGGACGTTCGACGTATTAAAGTTACGCCTGGAAACTTTTTAGGTTAACTTGCTAGTGATTTTTAGAAAATAGTGAAATTGGTGAATTTTGTTTAAAATGTCTGTAAACGATTATAAAAAATGCCAAATGAAGACATGAATGTGATTTATAACAGTTTTCTTAACCTATTCTTACTATTTTCTTGCATTTGCATCAAAAACAACTATTGATGAAATGTAAAATTATTGTAATGTAAATTAAGAATTAAAATGTGAAAAATTTCTGTTTTACTTGTTATTTTCTATGCATGATATAATTGCCTTATTTGATAAGAAATTGAGTTGCCCCTAAAATTTCTAATTATTGTAATATTATTGTACCCTTTGCGTTTATAAGTGTTTTTTGTGAGTAGAATAAACGATTTTGAGTTTTTTAAATTTTAGTGGCAATTTGTTTTTTTTATCAACAAATTAAAAAGTAATTAAATATTAAATATAAAAAAACCCGTTCCTAATAGTTTTCGTTTGATATACCTACGGGGCGCCACTGTCTCGTAGCTGTGTAAGGCTATGGTTGCATTTATTGTATATGTAGATACAGTTCTTCTCTGTGAGTATTTTTTTTGAATGACTAACTTGTTGCTAATCTTGCGATTTTTACAACTTCACCGAACTTTGTGGGCCGAGCAGAGTGCTCAGCCCGAGACATCATTATTTAGATGGATTGGGCTGTTTCCTACAACGCCAGCACCAAGGGCTGTCTCCCGGGAGACCGTACCTCGACTTGGTGCTGCGTTCTGGTTACTGGGTGGACTTGGTGGAGGAGTATTTGTGGCTCGTCGCTCGGCGTTAGGCGCCGGGCGCAAGAGAGGTCAATCTCTGTGAGTAATATTGTTCTGTGGAATAGAGTAAGCAGTCTATGCAGTTGTCAAATCAAATGTCAACGAAAATTAAATAGTAGCGCCATGCCACATCGGATTCCAGAACTAAATATTTAATATCTACATGTATAAATATATATGTCATGGTATATAACCTCTATAAAGGCCCTTTATAAGAGAACTTCGGATTTAATTTTTGTGACAGTAAAAATATGATTGCAATTTGTTTTTCGATAATTATAAAAAAATGAGTGATTATCAAATTACAATCATTTTTATTGTCACTGGAAATGCTGCATGGGGATGAAAATAAAACAAGTTTTTCTGTAATTTATTTAATCTTTCGTTTATTTCCCTAATATCTTTACTATTTCCTTCTCGTACCAACACAGTTTTATTTTTTAAAGTTGAATTTTATTCACTCCAGCTCTATTTTGTCCTGTGACTACATCTTTGTCTAAATCAAATCAAGCGAAGAACCCAGCAATGGTTATTTGACATATTTTTTTGTAAATGTGAAATAGCTGTAAAACATCAAAGTCTGACAAAATCTGAAATAGAAAGAAATTCATTTAATTTCAATGATCATAATCTTTAATATAGTAAATGATAAAACACAGAAGAGAGCGTTTAACAATAATTTTTTTAATTTTTTTGCTTCCACAAAATATTTATTAAATAACTCTGTCTAAATTTTCAGTCTAGTTTTCTCGCTTCTCATGTTTGGGTCATATGACATTAACAAATTACCAAACCAAACCAAATTGTTAAGTACCTAATAAGAATGTATTCATCCTAGTTTTAATATGTATATTACTTGAAATGAATGTAAATTATAGAAGCTACAAGAACTGACTACTTAGTATGATAAAAGATATAAGTAGAAAATAAACCTTTCATAATTAAAAGACACAAAAATGAAAATGTGTTTGTTATAATAGTGTATACAAAAACTGCACAAAATCAATGTCAATAATGTTATGTAATATAAATTTACAGATTTGTTAAACCGCCTCTTTGGTCGAGTGGACAGTGTTACACGGTCCTAAATACATTGACCAACCGCTAGGTTCGGGTTCGATACCCAATGGGGCAGGCAATTGTGTGATGAACATTTTAATGTCTACATTTCCGGGTCTGGGTGATAAATATTGTCTGGTATCTATATATAGTATTTTTATGTATTAAAATTGTTGACTAACACCCATAACACAAGTACATAATTTGCTTACTTTGGGGTTAGATTCAATTTGTCTGACTTGTCTAGGGATATTAATTGATTGAAATTTTTCCTAGAGTTAGACTTCTACATAATATCTATTATCATAGTAAAACAACCTTCTTGTTTATTTTCAAATTTGTTTTTCTGTACACCAATTTATTTAAATAATCTATTTAAATGTGCATTAAGTAGGAAATGAAACAATCATTACATAAAACTAAAAATAGCAAAAGTAGCATAAAAATTTTCGATTGGCATTTTAGGTTAGAATTTATCATTTTCATTGAAAACATTTACTGATCTAGTTGTAAATGTATTTACCTTTTTCAGTTATGATTGTGAAAACCTACTAAGCTTTCAAGTTACTAAATTAAAATATCTAACTCAAAATACAGGACAGTTCTATCTAATCATAATACCTAAATGTATAATAAGTTTTAACAATTTTTTGTGCTGACGAGTTTTATTTAAGATCATATCATCATATTATTCGTAGTTATCATAATCTCATTGCAGGAACAAAAAACAATTTCTGTCAAAACCAGTCCATGTCGAAATGCGAAATACCAAATACGGGCGTAGATGAAATCGTGCAGATCAGACAGAAAAATCAATCTTGTGTGCTGAGCAGTGTAAATTTTGTCAATCTGCAAATCCAAGATCGGATTCAAAACAAAAAAATAATAATTTTAAATGAGTTAAACATGAAGAACACGTTTTAATGTTTGTAAAGTGATTTTTAAAACATGGCGGCTGGGTTGCCAACGTTTTGGCTACGGAATCGTACTATAAACTATTCGTACAGTTTGCCATGTATTTAAAGTTAAAAAAAGGTGTGAAGTCGGGTCTATTTATATTGTTTGCTATAAAATTGGAAGGAGTCTCTGTTTGTTTAGAAAAAATAACAATAATTAGTTATGAAATAGTAAAACATTTTTCAGTTTATTTAAAATTAAAAACCTTTACAGTTTGTTCTTTTGTACAAATCTAATGACTGAACTCTTGGGGGACCACGAGCCCGGACTCTCTTTTGCGCTTTCAGTCAGTATATATTTATTTTTTTCATATAATATGGATGTGGTGTCAGTTGTTTTTGGTGTTACTTTTTATTCATTATATTTTCTAAACATAGACGAGTTTATGTATACGTGCGTGTGTGTGTATGTGTGTTTGTCTGTCGGTGTAACATAATTTTTGAATGGAGGGACCACTCGCAAATTTACTTACGTACAGTGTATTAAAGATCGTACAAATAGGAACGATTCAACTTTACGGTTGGCACCCCTATTATTGTAGTGTTGCCGTAAACCAATAATAAAATTTTATAAATGGCAATAAGGACTGCAGCGCTACCTTCCTTATAGTTCAGAATTAAAATAATCAAGAAGAGTTTTGGCGCCATCGTGACTGAAGATGGTCGTAATTTTTTCACAATTATTGAATTTAGTGTTAAATATGAGTAAAATTGGTTAATTTAGGTGGGAATTAGTTTGATTTTGTTCAGTGAAAGTACACTAATAAAATAATCATGAAGAAATGAGTGTATCGTGAAATTCCTCGCTGCCGCCAAATCTCATAAACGACTTTGTGTAACGAGACCACCGCTTTACTCAAGACCCAGACAAGACTGTGTAAATAGTGACTAATGACTGATATAAATAATTAATATGGAAGACATAAATTGAAAATATTTAACAAGAAAAAGATTTATTAATACGGAAGACGTGGCTGTATGGACACAGATCCTTTGCCTTTCCCCGACTGGGATAAAATTAAAAAACAACAAAAAAAATCAATTAAAGCTGCTGATAACTGTCAAATTCACTGACTGAAAAGACCATGGTCATTGGTCTGTGTTAAAATCACTTTGTTAAAGTAAAACATGTTTTTCTTGTTCAATTCAGTCAACATTTTTTTTACTTTTTGTTTTATACCCGGATATAAATTTATTGATTGAGAAAACTAATACCGCTTACCGCACAGGTTTGCTGTTTCTATTCTTCACGATTTGACCAACGCCCGTATTTGGTATTTCGCATTTCGACATGGACTCGTATTAACAGAAAATGTGCTTGTTCCTACAATGTGAATATGACAATTACGATTAATATGATGTCTTGAATAAAACTAGTGAGTATAAAACATTGTTAAAACTTACCAATGAAACTTACTATACAATTACTATATGACCGGACAGTTCTGTATTTTTGAGTCGGATATTTTAATTCAGTTCCTTGAATTTAGAGCCTTGTAGGGGTTTAAAATTACAAGTTAAAAGGTAAATACATTTACAACTAGATAAATGCAATTGTTTCAATGGAAATGCTAAGTTCACACTTAAAATGTCAATCGAAAAATTATATGCTAGTTTTGCTATTTTTAGTTACCTATATATAATAATTGTTTCATTTTCTTCTTAACGCACATTTAAATAGAATATTAAAATTAGTTAAACTGCTTGGTGTACAGAAAAAATAAATTTGATAAATACCAAGAAAGCTGTTTTTAACTATAATAATAATCTAATTCTATGTTAAAGATCAAAGTGTTGTTATAAATATGTCTAACAATAAATACCTATAAATATGAGCCAAATTTAAAATCACTTATATACTTGGTCAAAAAACCTTGTATTATAAAATAAAGTTTATAGTGAATTATCATTTTCTTTTTGTATCTTACAAAAATACAAAAAGGTTTGATCATATTAAGCAGTCAGTTCTTATTCTATAATTTACATGTGTTTATATGCAATGCATTAAAATAAGGCTAAATATATATTCTTATTGGTTATAAATACTTCACAATTTGCCACCATATTAATGTTGTATGGCACAAACATGAGAAGTGAGAACACAAATAGAACTGGAAAATTTAGATAGAATTATTCATCAAATATTGTGTGAAAGCAATTAAAAACAAAAAAAATCATCTCAAAGTGCTCTATTTTGTGTTTTAAAAGTATCTTTACGCCCATATTCCTGAAGAGGTAGGCAGAGGCACAACCAGGGTACCCACGACTAGCCGAAGACACTAAGTCCCACAATGTGATAGGTGGCAAGCCTATCGACAACCGGGCAAAATCCAATTCTGAGCAACTTTTATTTATTAGAAAAATTGGAAAAACCTAATATTCTTTTTGTTGCCCGACCCGGGATTCGAACCCGGGACCTCATCATCTATAATATTAAATATTAATGTTCATTGCAATTCAATAAATTTCTTTCTATTTCAGATTTTGTCAGACTGTGATGTTTTACAATTACTTAAAATAATGCCAAACAATTTTTGCTGGGTTCGTCGAGGCCTCATTTGATTTGATTCATACAAAAATATGGCTAAAGGACAAAAAAGTGCTGGAGTGAATAAAATACAAATATAAAAAATAAAACTGTTTTTGGTACAAGAAGCAAATTTTTAAGATCTAGAAATAAACACTAGATTAAATAAATTACAACAAAACTTGTATTATTTTCACCCCCGTTCAGCCCTTCCAGTGACAATAAAAATGATTGTAGTTGGATAATAGGTAACTCATTTTTTATAATTGATGAAATAAATTACAGTCTTATTTTTATTGTCACAAAAATGAAATCTGAAGTTGGGCCTATATAGCGGCTATACTATAACATGTATATTTATACATCTATATATTGAATACTAGCTGCTACCTGCGGCTTCGCCCGCATTTTCACAGAAACCCGGTGTGCGATCGGGATTAAAAATAGCCTATATGTTAATCCAGGTCACAATCTATCTGTCTTCCAAATTTCAGACAAATGCGTTCAGCCATTCGAGCGTGAAAGAGTAACAAACATCCATACATCCATACTTACAAACTTTCGCATTTATAATATTAATAGGATTTAGTTCTTCACTGCTCCGTGGCACCCCACTGTCACAGACTAATTAGAGTACTACGTACCACTGCCCACTGTCTTCACTTTCGTTGACATTTGATTTGACAATTGCATAGTTGTTGTTTTTTAATTTTATCCCAGTCGGGGAAAGGCAAAGGATCTGTGTCCATACAGCCACGTCTTCCGTATTAATAAATCTTTTTCTTGTTATAAATTTTCAATTTATGTCTTCCGTATTAGTTCTTTATTTCAGTTATTAGTCACTATTTACACAGTCTTGTCTGGGTCTTGAGTAAACCAGTGGTTTCTTTACAGAAGCTCGTTTACGAGATTTGGCGGCAGCGAGGAAATTCACGATACACTAATTTCTTTATGATTATTTCATTAGTGCACTTTCACTGAACAAAATCAAACTAATTCCCTACTAAATTAACCAATTTTACTCATATTTTACACTAAATTCAATCATTGTGAAAAAATACCACCATCTTCATTCACGATGGCGCCAAAACTCCGACAATTGCATAGACTGCAGACATGCTGCAGACCGATAGATAGAGACTGTTTCTTCTTCTTCTTTCTTTAGGTTTTGGCCTTCACGTTAGTATTTAGCCTTTAGTCAAGTAGTAATTTGCATCAAATTTTATATCAATTTCAATTAATTTTAATTAGTCATCAGTCATAAGTCGTCAGTAAGTCATGTCAGGCTCTTGGGTAAAACGATGGCCTTTTTACACAAGCTCATGTAATGAGTTTTGGCGGCAACGAGGAAATATACGATACGCTCATTTCTTCATGATTATTTCATTTATGCACTTTCACTGAACAAAATTGTACAAAATTCCACCAAAATTGACTAATTTCACTCAATATTAACACGAAATTCAATAATTATGAAAAAAACTTCGACCATCTTTTCTCTCGATGGCGCCAAAACTCCCGATTCCTGTTTATTAATATACTTTATGCCATAATCCATAGATTCCTTAATTTTGCCATTTGCATTTTGGTTTTTGCGCAATTATGTTTTTATTTGAAATCCGAAAACATATTACACATATTTTAATATGGTGATTAATTTGTTTTTTAGGGTGTATTTAATTTTTGTCACACATAATATAGTTTCAGAAAATACTGCCATTCAAAAGAATATTTAATCAGTTTCCATATATGTGTTTTTCTTTAGGTTTTTAATCTTTTTATCTTGAGTTTAATTAATCTAATTAACTGACAAGTTATATATTATCATCTTAACAAAATAATCAATGATAAGAAAAACAACAAAAAGGATAAATGGTAGATACTTTTTCTTGGTAATAAATTTTGAATCATATTTGATTACACACTGTTTGTGGCGTAAGTTAGGTTATTTATTTTTTTAGAAAACTCATTGGTGATGAACAAGATACGCATTTGTATCGTGAACATAATATTGGTTATTAAAGGTGATTATTAATATCAATTATTTCTGATGTTGGTATCATCGGATAACACCAATAAAAGAAGCATACAATTTTGGGTAGTGCGGAGCTAGACCCATTAATATAATTCTTCTGAAATTCAGTATTTATTTATGTATTAGCCTGTGACTTTTTCACAACTATTTCGCAAATTGCACAATGTATACTTTTTAAAATCGTTTCCGAATCTGGCAACATACCTTTATTTTGTATTAAATTTACTCCATCTCGCGGGTTCCATAGCAAATAATAAAACAGTCTAGTGGTATGTAAATATTGTCGACCTCGCCTGCTTCGCGGTCTCATTTTGCATTATTACGTCTTCGCAAAAGGAGACCACCGCCTACCGAGCATGGCGTTGACCTCTCCTACGACCGCCGAGAGTGTACGCCGCTGTTATTCGAATGCGTGCTCCCAGCGTGTGGGACGCCGTATTTCATGTTCTAACCTAACCTAACCTAACTTAACCAAACCAAACCATACCATACCTAAACCTGTTGATCATTTAGTATAAAACGAATTTATGTTCTTTTTATAGAAGTTATTTTGATAGTAAATGATGTTATGGCTTGTGATAACATGGTGTACAATCATGCTTGCAAATGATATTATTGTAATTGACTTTATGGGAAACAAAGTTTCTAGCACGCGACTAATATATTAAACAATGAGTATGACATATGAAATTATGAGAAAAAATATTATGTCTGTCGACCATTATAGCAGATAAAATTATGGAAAATGAAATTCTGGTAAGTGGGTGTATCCGAAAATTCAGAGATTGGTTCATAGGCTTATAACATAATCTAAAAGAACCTAGGTATGACCATAAATCATAATAATGGACAATGCACCATATCATTCGGTACAAATTAATAAGCTCCCAAATCAATACAACCGCAAAAGTGAGATTATGAAATGGCTGAATGACAACGGACATAAAAATGTTAAAGACGGAGCTTTTTACCTTAGTCCGGGGATATAAGCCACCAACTCCAACCTATGCTCTGGACGAGATGGCCAAATAAAGAGGTCATGAGGTCCGTCGACAACCAACTTCGACTGCCAATATAATGCCATTGAGCTGATTTAGGCCCAAGTAAAAGGTATATTTTTATTATTTTAAATTTTATTGATATTATTTACTAGCATCAAAATCCGTTGCGTAGTTTTAAAGATACATATAAATAGACATATACGGAAAGAGACTTCATTTTATACTATGTAGTGAGTTCTCATTTTGAAAATTCATTGCCCATATTGTTTTTTTTTTTTATAAAAAATACTTAAAGTAGGTACCAGACTCTAAATACTTCAAGTGTAATTTTAGGATTACCTATGAAATAATTGAAGTAAATTGGTTTTTCTAATGAGTTCGTTTATTCTAAGTCACGCCACAAGACATAATACTTCGCAACCATTAACGGCAAATAAGATGTTCATCTTATTAAAAGAGACTATAAACAAAGTTTTAGTAAAAGATTTGTTAAAGGTTGAAGGATTGGTGAAAAGGGACATTATGTCCGATTGGGATCGCGATATACATATTGACAATGTAATGGAGTCATCATTGATAATATCCATCACTGATGGATTTAGTGGCGGAAATTCAGATGACTCTGAATTTTGAAATTAATGGACCTCACCTTTGTTATGTTCTGGTGTTTCACTAATGTACCTTTAATAGACTTTTACCAATAAAAGTTTAACTACGCGCAAAATGCGTTTTTTATTTAAAAATCATCGACTACCTATTCATAGTAGCAGTTCATCTCATCACCAAAGCGTTACGTTAGACGCATAAGACTGGGCATAATTTTCTTTCAATTGAATTTTATTTGTAGACTCCAAAAATTTGGTTGGGTTTAATTTAATTTACTACAGTTAAGAAGTGATTTAATTTTCACAAATGTGGTGCAGCTGAAATAGTAAGTTGTAGGTAAAAAAAGTAGGTAATTTTTAGATTGCGGCAATTTTAAAGAGTAAATCGAAACGTTTCTGAAACTGTCATCCGCACCATGCTACAGCGCAAATAGTGTAGTCGTGGGATCCCAGGCTATATGTGACAAATAGTGTCAACCAACGGTGCGCGTCACGTCGATGCCTGGGTATTTGTTCCAGTATACGTGTGTACCTACATGAATAAATGGCAGAATGTATGTGTTTGACAAATATTACATTGGTGTAACTCTTTTCTTTGATTTAAGCTAATTACTCAATAACTCCGATCATATTTTCTCTTGAGACCGCCAAATCTCGAAACTGCGGTTGTAATTGCGATTTTCACCACAGCAAATAAGTTGGTGACAGTTTTATTTCTTTAAATGTAAATAAATTTACCTTAGTAAAAAAATGCATACAATACTGAGATAATATTTTCTAAGTCATTATTTTCAATGAAATTATAAAAATATTAATAAATACTTTGTAATTTTTTTACTATGGCGACATCAAGACCAACGAATCGGATTGATTTTTGTACGTCAATTTCCGAGGTCTTGTGACGGCGCAACATTTGAACTCTGTGTAATGTGCGCTGATAAATTTGTGTAGTGTAGATAAAATCCAGAAATGTGTGTTCCTTTTACATCGTAGATAAACCTATCTACTCTGTTTCTATTATTAATACAGATTTTAAGACAACAGGGTAAGTCTCGTCCTAAAATATTTAATCATCTCGTAGGTAAGCACCCAATTAATTTTTGTTATTTGGAGCTATTATTTAGTTATTGATTTTGTTTTTAACCTTTGTTTAAATCAAAGATACCTCATAATATTGATATACAATTTTGAATGTGGTTGCTATTTGTCGATTGCCGATTGCATAATTTAGTTATTTATACGTATGTAAGATTAAAAAATGCATTTGTGTTTTTAAATCCTGTCGATAATAGTTGACTACAACAACAATGTTTGTAGGGCCGAATATTGATGTTTTATCTGAGTGGATAGGATATTAAATTCCAATATTTTTTTCCTAAAGTTACATTCATCTAAATAGTATACATTATATTTAATTCATACAGTTTATTTTAAATTTTAACAAATACGAATGGGCCTCTTGCAATCAAAACCATTCTGTATTTTGAAATTTTTATTATTATTACATACGTCAAAAAGTAATAACTTATAAAATATCGGCATGTTGCTGTCTGACACCTACAGACGGTAAGTGGACAGAAGCCACAGGACCACCGATGTGCTTTTATACTCGCATAATGCAAAAATAAAATGTGAACTTCAACTGCTGGCGTATCCTGGTAACTGGTGATAGGTATATTAGTAACTTTTAAAAAACAGATTCACTTAAACCACACTCGACACCGGTAGATTGACAATTGCCATCACGTCCTCTGAAGCAGTAACAGGTCAACATATAAAAGAGGTATCTAGGTAGGTCGGTTGGGAAAGGAATTTTAAAGGTCTCTTGGTCTGTCGCCATACCTACTTGCCAATCGCTGTCCTTCGGCGTACTTTCGGCGTTAAGATGTGACGACTCTTTGCCAACTGGTGGTCACTGGTAATTCCACTAGGCCAGTCAGTCAGACTGTGCAACCTACCTGTTCCTAACGCTATAACGTCAGTGCTCGCCTTTATAATCCGTGTTGGAGACTGGTGATAGTTGGTAAACATAGCTAGTCTTGAGATAGTTATGCATCAGTAAAATTAATGGTGTCAACAGGCGACGACTGTCCCTTAACATCAGGGCATCACTGCCACCATGAACGCTTGAAGTAGTATTATTTTCATATTGCTAACTGTCCATTTATTAAAACATCTTTATGGAACAGACTGTCTTTCTACGACATAATGATTATTATTAAAATAATATTGTTTTAAGAGCTTGTGGTAATCTGCCAGTACTGTCCGTGGTACCGTCTGCATGTTCGCTATCTTATAACCAAATGCTAACAACTATCTAGGTAGTACCTATGCTGTAGGTAAAACAACAAACAATTATTGCTGCGTATTGTGTACGGGATAGAGATGCCAAAACGAGATTTATTATAATTTTTTGTAGGTTGGTCCGTTTGTTCACTTTTCACGCAAAAACTACTTAACCGATTTTATACCAAATGGGCATTAGCTTATAGCCGGGTCAAAATTTGGGATTTAACTTTTAGTGAGGCAAAGTTTTTCGTTTCCGCCACTAACCATAAAAATTTACTTCAATCTGTCATAAAGTAAATACAAAAAAATCCGATTTACCGAGACCCAAATAACATCTACATCTGCATCGATGTGAACTCACCGCTTACATTTTTAAAAGGCTTATCTGGATTTGATTTAATGAAGATTAAATAAAGGTATATGTTGTAATAAAAATAGCTTTAGCTTAAGCTACAGAAGGTAAAAGAAATAGACGACGAGGATAAACACTACTCGCCTAGTTCAAGACCCGTAGGGCTACTCTTATACTACCCGTATTGGAATTTGGAATCGGATGTGTAATTTTAGGTACTTTTAAACAATCTAAGCGTCCTAGTATTATTAACATATAGTTCCAAAAAATCAACGAATCGGATAAAAAAATAATATTTATTGTTTCTCCGATCAACCGCGAGGCTCCGGTTCGATTGCCGACGGGGGCAGGCATTTGTGTAATGAACGCGTATGAACGTGTATGTGCCGCATTACATTACTGTATAAACTGTTGATGTTGGTGGTAGTGGCAGTGCCACTCGGGTTTGCGAAGTTGTGACAGGTACAGGCGCCTATCCTCCTCCGCTCTTGCCAATATAGGTATGTAATGGTGGTCGATGTTTGGCACTGCTGTGCTTTCAATGTCTTCCGATTTCGAAGACTTATATAAAGTTTAGGATAGCGATTGTGGACAACAAAATGTAGAGAGTTGTTGGCGCGCACTGGTCGTCGCACATGGCAGGAATATGTGGCAGTGCCGTAGGGAACGTTTTCCTGTGGATTGTACATCAAACCTAACACTAGCTGAAGCTAGCCGTTTGCGGTGAGTCAGTAACATTTACATTTTCTGTGTTTAGTATTTAGTCTGATTATATTGTACAGTTAGAAAGTATTTTCGTCGGCATGTAGGCTTTTCTATAACAAAAGTGGCCAAATGCGAGTAGGATTTGGCCGTGAAGAGTTCCGTAGCAGCAAGTAACATAATCTAAGAGTTCTTTCAGTTCACATGTAACAGTGGTTGCGGTTTACGACTTATGACGTATTATAAGCGGGGTGGGTTGATGATGAGGCGGAAGTCAGTTGTCATACGGCTCCAGGGAGAAGTAGTTAAATGTATTTCGCATATGAAGTATTCTTCTGTATTACAACTTGACACTTAATCTCTAATTTTTATGAAGATATCCATGTGATCCGTCCTACGTACTTACTACGAAGTAAATTGTAAAAGCGACCTCGTCGTAGTAGCTATTCCGCATTCACTCCTAGCTATTTCTATTTTTTACAGAATACATCAAGGTACTTATTAAGTTTAAACAGTAGGTATAGTTGTTATAGTTTCATAGAAAAGTGGCCGTGACATACGGACGGACAGACAGGCAACTGGCTGTTGAGCTTTACCGAGACCTGTCTCCCGACTCCCTTTGGTGACAGTTTTTTTGGGTCCCGTAGCCAAATGTTGCAAGTCTCAATCATATTTGAGACTAAACAATACATCTGTGTGTGTGTGTGTGCGTGTGCGTGTGCGCGCGTGTGTGTGTGTGTGTGTGTGTGTGTGTGATATAAGTATAAGTATAAGTATATCTGTTACCGGCAACCACTGTATCCGGACAGACTTGTTTTGTTGCCGGTAAAAAAATCAATGTGACTAAGCACTATCACTACCGAACTAACTACCGCTATCGAAATCACTAGGTTCACGTAGGTAACTTTAAGTCTAATTAAAAAAAAACTATAACATGCCTTACATGTTTATATACTATCTCTCCGTAACTATAAAGTATTGTAAAGTGCAAAAGTCTAAAGTAAGAATAATTAGAGATGCTTCTCACGATGTTGTACTCGAGCTGGCTGACACGGGGGTCCGGCCGGAGGAGTAACCTTGCAATTTTAATCTCCAAGTAAAACTTATAACTTTCGGCTAATGTTGGAAGCCGGCGCGAGAGTCTTTATAATACAGTTTCATGAATTAATTAATGCAAACTATCTAAAAATAGTTGGAAAATTAGTCAAATTATGTGAGGTTAGTAAACTGATTACAATTTAAATTAAAAATCAAGGTCTTAGGCCATATGAGAGAATTTATACTTTTACGGTTCCGTGAGCCTTAAGGCCTTGGCATACTCTTACATAAAATTTGCTTTTAAACAAAATTTGTTTTCCTCAAAACAGAATTCAAGGTGTTTCGTTCTACAGCGCACTCGCCCATAATACACATAGAAAGTTGATTAGGGCCATAGCCTTGCCTATTGTTGGTCCTGGAACGTCAGGATTCGCCAATTCCGTGATTTGGCTTTTGAAGTATGATAGTGGGTCAGCTTGTTTAGGTATCAAAGAAGATCACCATCCCAGCCGCAGGTTGGCAACTTACGTTTTGAGTCTGTAGGCGCCACATACTATTTACGGTGTACTACTAGAATTATCGATGATATCCCAAAACTCGAACTCAACTGTAAGTTGAACGGGCTTATAATTAATACATCCATTTAGGTGCCTATTGGTTACGCCGCTGATAGGCGACAGTGCCATAGGCTTCCTACTGGTATAGTAGTAACTAATGTCCTAGCAACAGGTTAGAAGTTCGCATCCCCCCGGGGACTGTTGCTGTGACATTCTCCACAAACGCGGAAATATTATATCATCCAAATAAACTAATTTCACGCTTAAGTACGTTCCTCATATCAGCGCACAACAATAGTCATGTGTTATGTACTTATGTTTAAATTATTTGGTTGTTATAAGATTTGGAAATGAAGATAACGTTATCTTAACACTATATTTACACCGCGGCCTTTCCATTGACTTTACACTCGTTACGTAACCAATGTTATCGGAGGAGATACGGAGTCGTCTGTACGAGTACTCGCCAACCGTACTGTTTGATGGAAAAATATAACTATTAAGTGTAAATGATGAGTCCACGATCAAAGTAAAAATAGTAAACATGTTAACTTGGGAAGGTCGGAGTACTTTGTGACAGTTTAGACTTGGGAGGTTTTAAGGCAGCCCATTGTGAACTGTCATTTCTGGGATAATTATCTATTTAAGAAAATAAAAATAGTTTTATGTGAAATGGTGGCAGGTCATGTGGCTCGCACTGTTGAAATATTGGCAGTTGTTACCTGTTACATACAGTGAAGCTACACTTAACTTGTACAAGGATGTCACACAAGACCTTTTTCGGAAAACTAATGAACAGTGACTAAATTTGCCTACTTAGGCTCAGGTATAAAACAGCCTTTCCCAAAGTGGGCGATAACGCCCCCTTGTGGGCGCTAGAACTCTAGAGAGAGGCGGTAAGGAAACCTAAAGCAAAATGGTTTTAGTGAACTTCAGGCGAGATAAATATGTGATTATTGAGGTTTAGATTTTTGAAGATTAAAAACGGGGAGGGGTTGCTACAAAACTGCTGATTTTAAAAGTGGGCGTTCCATGAAATAAGTTTGGGAACCTCTGGTATAAAAGGACTCGGCAACATACTATTTTGGTCTAGGTTTTATGCTAGATCCACACGTTTGCCGCTTGCCACAAACTACAAACCTATATAAACCATTGAATAAATTAGATGATCCAAACTGATATATTGACACGTTTGCGAATGTGTTAGTGTGGTTTTAAGAAGCAAACGTGACGAACGTCCTGCTGTTGTCAGCTAATAACATTTTTTTAACATACATACATAATTTATTTTTAATAAATAGAAACAAAACGAAAAGACAGGATTTTTTTTCAGTTGCTTTTTTCTTTTTTATTTAGTTGTTTTATGTCATTAATGTGTCATATAGTAATTATATACGTAGCGAAGCACGTTCCCGCTGGTTTGATAATATATATAATGTTACTGACCATTCTCTGTATACACCTTTTATACATGTAATAGGGACTTGATTTATGTCAATATTTTCTTCTATACATTTCTAGATTGATAAAAGGGTTTAATCTTGTTTTCCATTTGTTGTCTTCCTATATGACAGAGGTAGTAATGTACATGTTTTTTAAGTGTTTTACTTAACTCTTCAGATAAAACAATCTTTTCATTTTTTCCTATCTTTCTTGCAGAAGGTATAATATATTATTTTTCAAAATAAGTTTATTTGTATTTTGTTTTATATTTTAATTTTTATCTTGATCATTTAATATGTCTAGTAATTTAACAAAATTAACCACTTTTAAACTACTTTCTTGATTTTCATCCAATTGTAACACTGGTTTTCTGCTTAAAGGACCTGCTTCTATATTATATTTACCTGGAGAACATACTATTTTAAAATTGAACTGTAACAAATAATATCTCCCAGTTATTTATCCGTTCTTGCTTTAATATTCATTTTGTGATCTGAAAAAACCGTAAATGTTTTTCCCATAAGCCAATGTTGCCAGTATTTTACCGCCTCTTTTATTGCCAAACACTCAAGATATATGGCTTTTTTCTTTTTTTGGGAATTGTTCAATTTTTTTGAAAAATATGCGCAAGACTTTTCATCCCCGTTAGGTTGAATTTATTTTAAAATTGCGCCTATACCTTGTATGCTAGCATCTGTTTAAGTTTGTATTGGCAAATCTGGATTAAAGATAGCTAAAATAGGTTTGGAGCAAAAATTTTTTTATAGTGTCCATTGATTCTTAATATTTATCAGATCAAACGAATTTTTCTCCTTTTCTTAATAAATTATGTAAATGATCCAGTATTATTGAAATATTTTATTATTTTGGGGTTGGAAATTCTCTTACAGCAATTAGAGTAGAATAGAATAGTATATTTTATTCACATTCACCTTACAAGAAGCACTTGTGACGAGTCTATATAATACTACCACCGGATCGGAACGCGGCCACACACAGAGAAGATCCGGCAAGAAACTCAGCGGGCTGTTTTTTTCCTTATTGTATACAAATTACATATAATTACTAGTAAGAGATTGCTATGAGGAGCAATTAATCCCAAACACTCTTATCCGACAGATTTTAAGCAACGGTATAGAAACCTTTTCTATACAATTTCACTTTGACACATTTTTCAAATTTATTTAATGGCAGGTCTTTTATAAAATCGGGAAGTTTATTGTAAAAGTGTATACATTGGCCCATGAAAGAATGACTAACTCTGTGGAGACGGGACACAGGCACAGCAAGATTATTTTTATTCCTCGTATTTACATTATGGATATCACAATTTCTTTTAAATGAATGTAAATTCTTCTGAACATATATTAAATTTTCATGACGTACTGGGAAGTAACAGTTAGAATATTAATTTCTTTTAATTTTTTCTCTAAGGGAAACTCTTGGGCCTAAGTTATAAATTGCACGTATGGCCCTCTTTTGTAAAACAGAGATGAATTCCATATGACATAATGCTATGAAAATAAATAAAATAAACAATCCTAGCAGTGTCAACATCGGTTAACTGTCTCATTTTTTAATGGCATTTAAATTATCTTTTAGTGGAGTGACAGTATTGTTTTCAATTATGTGTCCTAGATACTTTACTGAGTCCTGTGCAAAGTTACATTTCGAGAATTTTAATTTAAAACCTTCTTTTAAAATTGTTTCTAATAACAAAGACACATGCTCTATGTGTTTTTCGAATGTTGCAGAAAAGACTAAAATATCATCTGTGTTATTGACAGCAAAATCTGACAGTTTATGTTTTCTTATAATGTTGCTTAAAATTCTCTTAAACGTAGCGGGCAAAGTTTTTAACCCAAAAGGTAAACAAGTCCATTTTAAGTGTGCCTTCTGAGTGACAAATGCAGTTTTTTGTCTATCTTCAATTTTAAGAGGTATGGACCAGAACGCTGATTTTACATCGAATGTTGAAAAAAAATTACATTTCCTTGTTTTAACCATTAAATCCTCTATTAGCGGAAAAGGTTGCGATTGAGGGACTACAATTTTATTTCATTTGCAGTAATCTATACACAGCCTTGATCTTCTTCCTTCTTCTTTTTTAAATGCTTGTGTTACTGGGGCGGCAATAGGACTATATGATTCCTTAATTAAATTATTTTCTAGTAATTTTGATATTTGGTGTTCAATTTCTTTCTTATCCTCAAAAAAGCATCTATATGGTCTTTTGCTACAGTATTTATCTATTAATAAATCGATATGGGCTTCATAACCTTTTACAGTACCTATATCGTATTTATCTTTAGCGAAAATTTTATTATATTTGTGAATCAATTGATCAATAGCAGATTTTTTTGAAGATCTAAATTATTTACTGAAATATCAAAACATTCAACTTTAATATTTTCATTAAAGTTTACCTTAATCTCATTATTTATAATTATTTTTTATTTTTCTTTGTAATAGTAACAATCTTGTTTTCAAGATATATTCATGTGTATTCCCTATGTCACAACATAGGGAATTACATATGATTCACATGAACTGCCAAGAATTTCTTTAGTGTTTATAGGTTTTATTTTTTAATTTTTTTCGTAGTCTGTATTAATATTATTGAGAATGTTTTGGGTGATAATTAAATTTTAATTTTGTGTTTAATGAAATTTTTGTATACAGTCTAACCCAACTAAGAAATCATAGTCAAAGTTGTTTTCATCGATAACAAAAATATGAACATACCTACTCCTCAATTTCAAAAATTTTAAGTTTAATGTTACCATTCCTATTGATATTTTTACGACATTATTTGTTCTTAAACCTGCATTTCGGTTTATAGTAGGTTTTTTTGTTTTTAAAAAATATTAACCTTGAATTTCATCATTTATAAACAGCTTAATTTTTATTAATGGCAGCACTATCAGTTTTTTGGATCAATTTCATTTAATTCCATCTCTAATTCAGAATTGTTAACACTTCTAATTTAACCTATTTTATCGTATTTTATCGTAACGTATACCTTTATTCTCTTTTTCACAAATTTTACACGGACTGACCCAGGGCTTCACATTTTTATCTTTAATTTTACTATCTGGTCTTATGTTTTTATCGAATGTATTTTTGTTTACATGTGGTAAAGCTCTAAACTTCTACTATTATTAAACAAGTCTTCAGTTTTCTGTAAACCATTTTTACTACATTAAAAGGTTTTGGTGGGTCATTATAATACAATACAATAACTCTTGTTATGCACTAAATACAAATAAATTTCAAATACATTAAAATAACTTAAACTAAGAAGAAATACAAAGGCGGCCTTATCGCCAAGGCAACGATCTCTTCCAGGCAATCCTAAAGTATGGAACAAGATTTAACGAGATACTCTTTAATGGTGCTCTTAAAAATATAAAAATGCATCTAATACTAGACGTCACAAATCATTCTAAAAGCAGAAGCTTGTTTTAATTATTAGTATTTAAAACAAACAAGAAAAGCCAAATGCAAACTACATTACAATGAATGCAGAACGTGACGCTTTAACATACTTTTGAAAATATTATTATTTGGAGCTCTCCTGATATCTACGGAGAGATAATTCCAAAGCCTCACTGCTTCCAAAGTGAAAGAACGGCTATAGCAACAAGTGTTTCGAGTGGGAACTTGAAGAGTATAATTATCACTGGACCTGAGGTATTTTACCTCACTGTTACAAAAATAGGCGCAAATGGATCACAGAGAATGGAATACAAAAGGGAGAGGATATGACAGTTTCGGCGAATGTTGATAAGCAACCACTTCAGGTTAGCACAAAATTGAGAAACATGATTATATTTAATGAAAATATGAATCTAATACAAAGGTTTTGAAGACATTTGAGTTTATTTATTTGCTCAACAGTGAGATTTACGTAACTAGCGTCAGCATAATCTAAGATTGAAAGTAGTAAGGAATAAGCAAGCATAATCTTGGTAGGAATTGGGAGCAAAAAACGAAGACGCTTCAACGAGTTCCAAGCACGAAAAATTTTCCTACTGACCTCCTGTAGTTGCTTAGTCCAAGAGAGAATATTGTCAATAAAAACACCTAGATTCTTAACAGAATTACTATAAGGGATAATAATATTATTTAATCTCACAGGGGGTACAGTAGGGGGTACAGGAGGTATAACCTGAGTCTTGATTGGATTAAGTTTAAGACCGAAAGATTTACTCCGCTTTTCGATACTGACCAGATCACTATTAATAAGGGTAATGGCGTTGTGAAGTTCTGAGAGACGAGAGAGAGAGAGATTTGAAGATCACCTGCGTAAAGGTGAAAAAAAAGGATAAGGACTGAGTTACAGAATTAATGAAAGATAAGATAAGAGATAAGAGAGGGGACAAAATCCCACCCTGAGGCACACCGCTATTGAGAATGGACCACGATGACATAGCTTCTCCCACTTGAACAACTTGCCTCCGTCCCTGTAGATAACTGCGAAACCAGTTAATAGAAGTAGGGGATAAATTTAAACTTTCCAATACCACCAATAGCAAGTCGTGATCCACAGAGTTGAATGCATTACTAAAGTCAAGTAAAATTTAATACCGTTAGTATGTTGGGTCATTTTTCCTTTCAACAAAGATTTCCATGATTTTTGCTAGGGAATCTTCTGAAATACCTGTTGCGGAAGTTTGAGGTTCTATCTGTTCCTCCAATAAGTATCCCTTGAATTGTTTATTTCCATCTTCATCACAATAAACTTCATTCATTTTCGGGTTTATGGATATCCATATTTGTCGTTTTTTATGTCGTTTTTGTAATATACTCCTTACTTTTTGAAAGATTTGAGTCTACTACGTCTTCGTGAAGTCTTAAGAAGGTTCTAACTTGTCTGGGATTGCAAAGGTTCTACTATCTAAATCCGTAATTGTCGTTACACAAACATTATTCGTTTTCGGATCATCACTGGCTCTCTCTCTGGATCACTGGAGTTCGTAGTACTCAAATTAAAACTTTTCCATTATTCTAGGAAATCAGCGGTAGAAACGTTGTTTTATGATGTGTTTTGGTAAAACTATAACCAAAATTGAGTTGCTCTGAAAAGACTACGATTGTATTAAACAAAGACAAGAGATTCTCAATATTAATAAACCACAATCTCACCTGAAAAGAGAAACAACATTTAAAGCTATTGTTTCACTAGTTCTTATTATTTATGTATAATTCTTAACAATTTTATTTTAAACAGTTTTATATCTCTTATGTCATTATGACAGCCATAAATTCAACCGAGTACATAGACTTAATTATACAAAAAAGTTATTACTCAGGAAATAAAATTAAATGAAGTGTCACATATTTCGTTTACATATTGTGTTTAATTTATGATTCACTGCTATTATGGAGAGAACATAATGCTTATGATTCCTTAAAAGGAGCTTTTTTTTCTTTTACCTCCGGGTAAAAGAAAAAAGTGCTGGGAAGCAACTTATTTTTTCATACGACATAAACAATACAAATCGCCTCTGTGGTCTATCGGTCCAGGTGTTGGACTTGACTGCATGAGGTCCCGGCTTCGATTTCCGGGTCGGGCAACAAAAAGAAAATTTAGTTTCTCCAATCTTCTAAGAAAAAGGGTGCTAGTAAGTATGTACTCGGCTTGCCACCTATCACATTGTGGGACTTACTGTCTTTGGCTAGTCGTGGGTAACCTGTTTGTGCCTCTGCCTACCTCTTCTTGGATATGGGCGCGAAGATACTTTACTACATATACAGGATAACTTTGAAAGGATCGGCCAAATTTATCTAATAATATAAGTTATTAATTTATATTATTGCCGAATTGTAATATTTACTTTTAGTAACATTCATTTCAAACAGTTCTCAAAAATGATTAACTTATCACGCTACCTAGTACCTATTACGAGTCATGACGTCACCAGCCTGCGAATGCGACTGTTGTCTGTAGGAACCAATTTTATGCTTTGTTTACGTTATAACCATGCATCTTGTATTTTGCGTCGGATAAAATGTATATATTGTTTTTTTAACTTGGGAAATAAAATTTCTTGTCACGTCCTTCGCCAACTTTGTCGAAGAACTCAACAGTCAACACAGAGAACACCAAATCGCACTGGACGTAGGTACCGAGCTCGGACTCTATTCGTGATCTGGTCGCGGAGGTGGGAGGTGGGAACTTTAGGTAGGGTTGTCACTGAGGCCGGGATGTTGGGCCTTGAGCAAAAGTACTTAAGTTTACCGGCTACCTTAACCTTCGAAACGGAACACGTCAACTGCAAGCATTGGACGTTATAGTAGCAGGAATAGGTAAGGCGGTGGTACCAATCCGGGCGAGTCGTTTCGAAACTCTACCTAGTAGGATGTCACGGTGTTAGTGACGGTAGGCATATGCTCGCATTTTAAGCTGCCTGGCAGGAAGGCAGATGGTCTATTCTTCAAAGGAGCCCGGAACAACACGGGAAAAAGCGGTAACGCTTGTTTCTTTACTTAACGTCATGTTAAGAATGCGATCTATGCCAAAAAAAACAGATTTCACCCGCGCTACTTGAATCGGCTAGGTTCGTATAGCCATCACGGTGCCACTGATTCAAGCACCCAGACTCTTTTACTCAAGGTTATGCATCAGGCAGTGCGCAGTATATGTAACACAGTCAGATAACACGTTGCGATATGAGAATCATGGTTAGTTTGGTTGGTTTAGTTTTTAGTAATAAGTGTCAACTAGTTTTGTTTGTGTTTGTTACTATCTCAAACTGAAACTCATAACGCATTAAACAAATTGAAAATGGTGTTGATAAATAAATAAATAAATAAATAAATAAAAAAGCCTTTTATTTCCTTCAGAAAAATTCACGCTTACAAAAATTAATTGTTTTTTAGTATCAAGAGTTTTAATTATAAAAATGAAAGTCTTAATTTAAAAAGTTAGATAAGTTAATAAGTTTTAAAGTTTTTAAGTTAATAGTTCCCGTTATTTTATTCAAATTTTTAAAACTAAATATTAAATATATTATTCTGTAGGAACCCCTCTGCAGGTAAAGGCCTCCTCCAAATGTAGCCAATTTTCTCTGGATTGTGCTATTTGCATCCAGTTTGGACCCGCTATTCGTTTTATCTCGTCCTCCCATATGTTGCAAGGTCTCCCTATCTTTCTTTTGCCCATTATCGGCCCCCTCCATTCTGACACTTTTCTTGTCCATCTGTGATCTTGCAGGTGTGCTATGTGTCCGGCCCACTTCCATTTTAACGCCAGAGCTTGTGCTAAACCGTCTGTTGCTTTTGTGATGTTGCGTATTTTTGTATGTCTTATTTTGTTTATTCTCTTTATGTTTAGCATACTCCGCTCCATTCCTCGTTGGCACGTTATAATTTTTTCTTTGACATTTTTGTTAAACTTCCATGTCTGACAAGCATAGGTTAGGCATGGTATAAGGCAGGAATTCATAACCTTAGTCTTCAGTTTGATTGGCATGTTGCTCTTAAATATTTCTTTAAAGCTCCAGTACTTATTCCATGTCAACTGGGCTCGGCGCTCAATCTCCTGGTAGTTGTTTTGTCTGTCGAAGCTTATTTGTTTGCCTAGGTAAATGTATTTTTCCGTATATAGGAGAGGCACGTTGTCGACGTAAATTGGTACCTTGATGCTGTTGGTCATTACCATAGTTTTGGTGAGGTTCATTTCTAGCCCGGCGGCCTTGCTCGCTTGGTTTAGTAACTCTACCATGTGTTGTAGTTCTTTTACTGTCTCTGATATCAGTACCAAGTCGTCGGCAAAACGTAGGTGGCTTAAATGCTTTTAAGCTTGCTTATTATCGACTCTAATGTGGCTATAAATAGTATAGGTGACAGTGGGTCACCTTGTCTCACGCCCCTCTTTATAGGAAACCAAGAACCCGCTGTCTCTAGTTTAACTCTACTTTTGCTCTTCCTGTATATGCTTTTGACAACTCTTATATACTTGTTTTCCATATTCTGTGTTGCTAGAGTTTCCCAGATATAGCTGTGTGACACCGAATCGAATGCTTTTTTGTAATCGATGTAAGCCAAGTACAATGGTCTACTTTTCTCTTGATATTTCTCGATGATAAGTTCGAGTGTGTGGATGTGGTCGATGGTGGAGAAGCCTTTTCTGAATCCTGCCTGTTCGACGGGTTGACTTGTTTCCAATGTAGAACTATTTTTTTTGGTCAGGATTGTAGAAAATAGCTTATATGTACTCGGCAGCAAACTTATTGGTCTATAATTCCCTATATCATTCGGGTTTCCTTTTTTGTATAAAAGAATTATGTTAAATTCAGACCAATGCGTGGGTGTCTCACCAGATTCTAGGATAGAGTTAAACAAATTTGTAAAAGGTGTAGCTAGTATTGGGGCGGCTACCTTTAGAGTCTCGTTTGCTAGGTTATCCGAGCCCGGGCTTTTGTATAGTTTCAGTTTGTTCAATGACGTCATTTTCAACGAATTGTATGTTACCGTCGCTGTTGTAATTTAGGTTTTCGTGGCTAGTGTCTTCAGGTTCTTTTGTGCTGTATAGATCTCTGTAGAACTCTGTCGCTATGCTGATAATGTCGCAATGATTGTTTTTGGCTATTTCACCTCGTTTTAGCTCTTCTATCCAAGTTTTATTTAGTTTCAGCTCTTTATATGCCTTTTTCGTGCTTCCAGTTTGGCGTAGATGTTTTTCAATTGTTTTGTATCTATAGTTGGCGTAGTTTTTTTTTATGTATTTGTTTACAAGCTTGTAAAGCGCCGAGATTTCATTTTTTCTTGCTCTAGTTTTATTTGAACTTTTTTGCAGGTGTTGTCTTCTTTTAAAAAGTTTTAATGTACGCTCTGAAAATATTTTGTGGTCTTTCTTTGGGTTTTGTGCTGCTCGGGCATTTTGCAAGCTTGAGGTGATGATTTTAATTAAGTTGTCGTAATATTTCTGGACTGGGACAATAGTCTGAGCGAACATTTGGTCTTTCGATATGTAAGAATTTAGATATTCTTTGAACTTGGAGATTTCTTCTTCACTTTTTATTATACTATGTTGACAGTTAGCAAACTTTGTTCTACTTTTTTTGAAAAGTGTATCATGTGATATTGTAGCTCTTACTGGCCTGTGATCTGAAGGGTAGTTAATGTTCAGTACTTATATATTTTTGAATAAAAGTGGTCGGTTTGATAGCATAAAGTCTATTTCGTTTTTGTTCGCTCCTTTCGGTGATCGCCAGGTCCATTTGTTTTTTGGTTTTTTCTTGAAGAAGGTGTTCAAAACTGACAGTTTGTTTTCACTGGCGAAATCAATTAATCTTTGTCCTCTCTCGTTTCTAATTCCATATCCGTGTGCTTTCATGATTAAATACTCCTCTTTTTTTGGTATCCCAATTTTAGCATTTAGGTCGCCCATCAGTATGAAGTCTTTATGTGCTAGTTCCATTGCCCTATTTACTGTCGTATAAAAGTTATCGATCTCATTTTCGCTTGCTTGTGCAGTAGGGGCGTAGACTTGAATTATGGATAAGCTAGTACTCTCAAATTTCAAGTTCAATATGGCTACTCTTTCAGAAATGCCAAGGTAGTTTTCTATATTATTTTTAAGGTGGTGTTTAACTATAAAACCTATTCCATGTCTTCCAGGTGTGTGACTAGTGTAACAGAAAATGAAGTTTTCGTACTCTTCGATATTGTTTCCAGTCATTCTTGTTTCTGCTAAACCTAAAACGTCGTATTTAATTTCTTTGAAAGCTTCATTTAGCTCTATCAAACGTTCATATGATGAAAGTGTTCTAACGTTATATGTCAGAATGTATAACGTTTTTTGTGGGGTTTCATTCTTTGGAGGGTTGTTTGGAGGGATTCTGAATTTGGCGACCATTTTGAAATCCAAGATGGCTACCGGAAGTAATTAATGAAAAACCGCTATGTTAGACCTAGACTAAATCTTTTTGAACTTTCAAATAAAGCCTAATTAAAAAATAAGAATTATAAAATTTTTGCTTAGCTACCTGTACCTGGTAAAAAATGACCGGAGGTCAGTTTAAACGGAAAGGCGTAGCGAGTCTGAGACGCCACCATTTTTTGGAGCTTATAAGGCAATTGCTAGAAATTAAAATAAAGTTGAAAATTTGGAAAACAAAATGGCTGACATCCAAAATAAAATTTTCTGAAAAATTTCTATTTTCTAAATCTTTTTAAAAAATGACCATTTTGGTGTCATTTGAGACTGAAAAGAGGATGCTGATTTCAATTTGGCAACCATTTTGAAATCCAAGATGGCGACCGGAAGTTATTGTTGAAAATCTGTTACAGCTACGATGCAATAAAAAATCTAATGTCTTCTGATAGCGTTAACTTTAAAAGAACTTAATGCATAATTTCCCTTGAGCTACCTTTAGTAGGACAAAAGTTTGGCGACGGCCTGCCAAAACCAAAACAAGTAGTGAGATCGAGATAATGCTATTTTATAGAGCCTAGGTGGCAATTACCAGAGCCTCATGAAAAATTTTCAAATTTTCGAAAACAAAATGGCTGGTGTTGAAAAACCCATTTCTGCTGAATTTTCAATTTTGAAGATTAAAGCACTGCGAGCTCACAGTGAGGCCGCAGGCCGAACTGTGAGCGCAAGGTGCTACTCGCGAGGTGCTTGCAGTTCGCGCAGCACGCGATATGAGTAGTTTGAATGACTTTGAACTCTAAGTACAAGTGAATAAGTCCCTTCAAGCAAGAAAAGACTTTACCATCCCTTATTTTACTTGGTGGCATTTTGCTAAATTCTATATGGAGAATGCACCTATGGGAAATATAGATTTGAGTGTCGACTTCAATGTCTAAAGGGTGATGCCTAAAGCACGCGAGCTCACAGTGAGGCCGCAGGCCGAACTGTGAGCGCAAGGTGCTACTCGCGAGCTGCTTGCAGCTCGCGCAGCACGCGATATGAGTAGTTTGAGTAAGTTTGAACTCTAAGTACACTTGAATAAGTCCCTTCAAGCGAGAAAAGACTTTACCATCCCTTACTTTACTTGGTGACATTTTGCGAAATTCTATATGGAGAATGCACCTATGAGAAATATAGATTTGAGTGTCGACTTCAATGTATAAAGGATGATGCCTGGATCACCGCGAGCACACAGTGAGGCCGCAGCCGAACAGTGAGCGCAAGGTGCTACTCGCAAGCTGCTTGCAGCTCGCGCATCACGCGATATGAGTAGTTTGAATGAGTTTGAACTCTAAGTACACTTGAATAAGTCCCTTTAAGCGAGAAAAGACTTCACCATCCCTTACTTTACTTGGTGGCATTTTGCGAAATTCTATATGGAGAATGCACCCATGGGAAATATAGATTTGAGTGTCGACTTCAATGTCTGAAGGGTGTTGTCTGAAGCACCGTGAGCGCAAGGTGCTACTCGCGAGCTGCTTGCTGCTCGCGCAGCAAGCGATATGTGTAGTTTGACATAGGTTGAGCTCAAACTACTACTGATAACCTCCTTTCAAGCAAACACAACTCTTCACCATTCTTTACTCAAAGAAAATAAAACTGAAAGTGTAGCTACGACTAGCCACACTGGACAACGGTTTATATGGGCGGCGGATATCGCCGCGCGAAATACTAGTTTGCTTCCAAGTTTATAAAACTACAACGTAGGACAGTGTCGCAAGCAAACATAACGGCATCAGTAGTGTAGCGCGTTCATTAATTAATTAATTAGTTAAATATCAATATATCTATCAACTATAAAAGGCTGTTTCTATCATTGACCCTATGCTCCGAGTAAACAGCCGTAATACTCTGTTAGACATAGACATAGGCTATCCATCCATATTCTATCCTTTCAGACAGCACGGTCTTCGACTTAGCTGGACGACTTAGAAGAATTAAAAAACGCACTTGAGACAATAGACTACGACATATCTAGATGTACTAACAGAAGTTCAACGGTATTTTATAAGACCTTAGGCGTTCAAGCGTTAGGCGTTTACAAACTGAGCCCGCGGACGTTTCCCCGTCCTTACTATGAATTTTGATTTTCTTTTCTTATGGAATTTCTCCTAACAATAACACAACAAAACTGGATGAGAAAAATTGGTCCATCTGTTCACATGTCATACTTTGATCAAGAAAATACTGATTATTTCTATATCACAATGGGATAAGGTCCCATTTAAAGGTGTTTCCAATGGAATACCATTAAGTTAAAATGACGTTACTCAGTGATATCCAAAAATAGGTCTTTGATAAAATTTATGAAATAACTAGCTGACCCGGCAGACGTTCTGCTGTATTTTTATTGTGATTTTAGTAAAAAAAATTGTTGTGAGTCACCCTTATCACTTAGGGGTATGAAAAATATATGTTGGCCGATTCTCAGACCTACTCAATAAGCTCACAAAATTTCATGGGAATCGGTCAAGCCGTTTCGGAGGAGTATGGCAACGAAAACTGTGACACGAGAATTTTATATATTAGATTAAATATTGTCAACGGCGATTTAATGTTCAACTAGCTGCGTCTTGCAGATTCTCGTTTTTTATTTGTATTTCCCATTGTCAATACACTAGTGAGTCATACTTCAAGTTCCCAATTATTGAAACTAAATATTTGCCCTTAAAATGTTGTAAAACCGCCATTCATAATTAAATACATAAACTTAATCAGTAAAGTCTAATTTAGAACATGTTTTCATACGTAACAATGAAAACAAGTGTTGCAGTAGTTTGTCAGTCGGAGCGACCGGAGCCAACTTTCTACGTCGGGCGCTGCCCGATAAGTGATGAATAGGTACTCGTTACTTACACATGTTGATAGAGTCGAAAAACACATGAAACAAATGACGATGTTAATGAGATTGATAGTTTTTGCTAATATTTTATTTAATTATTCGTGATATGAACGCAAAATAGAAAAATGTATTTCTTGAAAAAAATATTACATGTTGTCGCTGAAAATTTAGAGAAGTATTTGAATAAAAATGTTTTATTTTCGTACCTACCATATTTATGATTTTTTTTTAGTGAAACCAGACATTTTTTTTTCAATTTCTGTTCGATTATTGGCTTACTACAGGCTTTTCTCTACCCATTGTATTTTTTTAAATAATATTTTTTTAAATGTCACATCCATTACCATAAAGTTGTTTGTTTAAAAATATCCTTTTTTTACTGAATTTTAGTCAGGTTCTGCTCAGAAAACACTTGGCAGTTACATACCAGTTTTCATTTCAAAGCAAAGACATGGACTGCAAAAACATATACTTTTTGTGGATGAGCTTTTCTGTGGCCTTTAGAATAAGGAGTTTGTTGAATTGTTTTATTAGATTGAACGCTTGAACAATATTTCGCATAATTTTAAAATTGATCCTCTTTAAAAGATCGGTTAAAAAGTTTTGCAAAACGTCAATCGAACTTGTCATTAGGTAATAGGGTTTCTAGACAGCTGTTAACATCCGTTCGGACCGCATTACATTTAGTCCGTATTTAATAATAATTGGACGAAGGAAGCATAGTTTCCTCAAAGGTCACCTTTGTTGGAAGACGTGTTTGCAACGCTAGAATCGTAGAAAACCAAAAAAAGTAATGTAATTTTAATGCAACACGTTTATTCAATACAAGCCGACCCGGTGAACTTCTGGCACCCGATACTCTTAGATACTCTGTAAGATAATCTGGAGCTTCAAATGTTTCTCTGCATTTATTTTATAGTTGTTTGCTCACTTTAAACATAAGTGTTGTTATGTCTGATAATTTGAGAATTATAAAACTTATGATTTGTAAAAAAAATACGGGAATTATAGCGCAATTTATATTTTGACTTTTACCCCCCTTACATGAGAATCCCTCTTTAGCGGGAACCCCTTTTGTGACCTTAGTAAAAAGTATTCAATCTTTCTCGAAATGTAGAATACCTACCGGCTCAATTTTGTTACGATCGGTTCAGTAGATTCGGCTCGGATCGCGGTCATTATACAGAAAGATCTAGACAAAAAAAACTTTGAATGCTAAAGATGTGTTTTGACGTCCCTTTCCAGTTCCCTTCACCTAATTTTTTGACTATCTTGAATGTACAGATTTTATTCTATATAGTTTTATTTTAAGTTTGATTTACAAATTTGTGTTATTGATTTAATGATTTTCTTGATATTGCATAGTATAATAACTAAACAATATATGAAACGCTGCTATAAAGGAGAGAACATAATGATTATTATTTCTAAGGGAGCATATATACAATATATACATCACAATATATACTTCAGTAAGTATACATCATCTACGCTTGTTATCACGGAACCCTTCAGGGGCGAGAGTTCCAAACTATAGGAAAGCAAAAACGTGAGCTTACAAAAAAGTTAGTAAAAGTTACAAAAAAGTTAGTGTAGGCAACTAAAAATGTGTAACACTTAGCAACTTTGTAGGCATATAATACGCGACTGACCGAACCGGTCGTGAGGACATTTAGCTGCTAGGCTGTTTCGGGGAAGGCTACTCTTTAACCCTTTAGCAGAAGAGGCTCCCGGAGAAAAGGATTAAAATAAAAAATATAAACCTAGTTTAAATTCAGCAATTCGCATTTCGATTTGATTTAATCTGTTTCTAAGTCATAAATTAAACAGGTGAACTACACTCTTTAAGGATGGTTCTGTAATCTGTACTAACGTGAACCATCTGCATCGTGAGCTGGATTTTACACTTTACTAATATTTATGTAACGAAAGTTTGTCTGTTTTGCAATTACAAAAAACTGTTCTGATTTTCTCTAAGAGCAGATTTCTTGAAATCGCAATAATGTAGGCTTGTGTTATTAGAATATGTCACATCCTATCGGATCCATCGGATCCAATAACCGCGGCAAACGCCAGCCTCCCTCCCAACCCCAACAACACAAACTCACAGGGCACTACCTAACACTGAGCGACGAGCCGCCACTATTCCTCCATCTAGTCCACCCAGTAACCAGAACGCAGCACCAAGAAAGTGTATTAATTTTAAATCTGCTCAATTACTTTTTATTCCAGTAAATTAAGATGTGCGCTGCTAAAATAGACATAGACAAGCCACTCTATGATCAGAACACTTATACGGGCAGAGCGAAGCATTTCCTGCGGCTGACTAACCCCTTGAATGTATTTGCCACGACTCAAGAGTTGGAAGAAGCAAAGAAAGTTGTTACTGAGTTCAGGTGTGGATTTTTGCCCAGTACTTACGTCATCCGCCAGTTTGTGGTTCTGTTGTACAGTTGCCTGGTGTGGATTTCTTACCAACAGAAAATTTGCCTGCTTGTTTGCCTAGCAGTATCATAAAAAATCCTACAGATCGAAAATTCGTAAGATGTAGGGATTCGTAAGATGTTGTTACCACATTTCATACTGTGATTTTCGTTTCGCTGGTCGGTATTTCCTAAAGATCTTGCGAGGTGTTTGCACCTCTTTTTATGTCAAAGATCAGCGAACAAGCTCACGGCTCTCCTTGTAGTAAAAGACAATCGTGACCTATAGACACCATAGATGTACATAGGTACGTGCGCCGTTGTCCTGTCAATGTCACCGACATGTTGGGCCTATGGTGCAAGTCTACCGTCTCTACCGGCTACCTTACTCTCCGCACTGGAACATGGCAGAGTCGTTATAGCACGCAATGCGCAACATATATTGTTTTTGTTCTCGAATAATTAAGCTCAGTAAAACTGCAAAAACTGACTCCAACTTTTACAATGGATACAACGTCGCGATTTGATCATTCTTTTTTTGAAATACTCGTATAGCAAATGGTTCTGAAATCGCTCGACAGGAAGTTTATGACCACCCTACTAACACAGCTTTGTAGGATGTTCATAAAATTTACATACATACATACATACATACATACATATCTTCACGCCAAGTCCGTTACGGGGTAGGCAGAGAGTATCGAGTGCCAGACCTCACGATCCTGACAAACCTGTCTTGCTTCCTTCACATTCATAACCCTTTTCGTACAAACACGCCGGTTTCGGAGACTCTTGACACCGCCCTCAGATAATATCCGATTGATCTGATCGTGAAATGTCAGCCTTGGTCTCCCCGGGTACCTACATCCATCCACATTCGCATCATAAAATTTGTGTCAGACTTTTTGTGGTAGCATTTTGTGCTCCGGCAAACTCGTCGACGACTCATTACCTGGAAAATATTGGGATGATCTGGATATGGTTGAAGGAAATGAAAGAGTGATTATGTATGGTGACTTGAATGGTTAGAAGGGACGCGACGCGAATGGTTCATGTGTCTAACACAATGTTTCAGGATAAGAACACACATGGTTAAGGAATGGTTAAGGATGAGTATGATAAATTTTCGTTAATAGTTGCCTTGAAACTGTTTAATGGAGACGAGTGCCTACAGGGGTCTGACTCTTAATACATACCACTATTTGGTTACAAGCCACTTTAGTGGTCTGTTTAAGAAAAGGAGGTATTTGCGAGTACGTGTTCCGTTTGGTGGGCTTCAAAACTATGAAGTCTGAAATTTGCAAGACCTGAGTGTGGGAAGGGTGTATGAGAGTCAAGTCCAAGACAGGCTGGATAGGGAATGCCTACCGGACTTGACGTGGATGATTGCTGAAATTTTTGAAAAAAATAGTATGGTGTATGTCACGAAAGAGGTATGAGGGAGTGCAAAGATCTACATTTCAATGAATGGTGACGCATAGTGGGACAAAAAGGTAAAAGTTTTCGTAGAAAAAAAGAAGAAAGCCTGACTAGACTAAGTATCATGTTTGCAAACGAATGACAGTGTGACAGAGTTGATGAAAGAAATGCACCGTTGTTACAAGAAAACTAAAGAACTAAGAATGAAACTGGAAGAGGGGTTGACTATCAACTTTGAGAGGAAGTCCAAACTCTTTTGGAAGGAGAAATTCTTGCAAGTACGGATGAAATCTTAATATGGTGGAGTGAATTTTATTGATATTTATATGAATATGCCCAAAATGTTGCCGCTGGGTCTGAGTATTTAAATATCTCAATAATAGCGGAGGCATGTGATGGCATTATGATGGAAGAAGTTGAAGGGGCAATAAGAAGTAAAAAATATGGTAAGGCTGCGAAAATAGATATGGTTGTAGCTGAGATGATCTAGCTTAGTCGTTCTGACGTCTGGAGCTATTTCTGGGTTCTTTGAAACAAATGTTTGAGGACTGACTGGCAAAGTACCTGAAAACTGGCGGTGTGCGGTTATCGTGCCCCTGGTTAAATGCACTGCATCAGTTACAGCTTCGTCAGTTTGATCAGTTTGGCATTAAAAGTTTATGGAAAAGTAGTTGAAAGGAATGTGCGATGGAATGTTGTGGAAGGCTGAAAGTGGTTTCAGGTCTGAAAGAGGATGTACGGATCAGGTGTTTTCGCTCGGCAACATTGTAGAGAATCGACCTTCGAATCGTTTGTATCTTATATTAATTTATTAAAATATTGCACTCCATAATATGGTAAAATATATTAGAACTTGTCTTTAATTACGTTGTAACACGACTACATAAACGTGTTAAATGATTGTGATTCGATTTGATTGATAAAAGCATATAATTTGCTTACTTTGGGGTAAGATTCAATTTGTATAACTTGTCCAGAGATTTATTGATCTGAGTTTTATCACGAGCAGGAAGACGCGTAAAATACCAGTGAGCTATGACGAGGAGAAACTGTGGGCGGCCAAGTACCTCTACGATAGTGCTTTCCACCCAGACACCGGCGAGAAGATGTTCGTCCTCGGTAGGATGTCCGCTCAAGCACCGATGAACACTATTATCACTGGTTGTAAGTAATAATACAATATTATATACTAGCAGGTTATTTACATGCAAACTTTTATCACTCTTTGGGTGTAGTACGTTATGGGTCAGTTTCTGAAAAAAGTAGCCTATTTACGAACCCGGGTTATGCGCATAAGCTTGTTACGGTTTAACCGTGTAAGTGTAACGGCAAGAAAGATACACGATTTTCGCATTATAATTATTGTTTGCAAAATTCAACTTTTCGTTTGTTGCCGTGGTTTTGATGGTTAATATACTTACGATTTGTTTATGTCAAATCAGTCCTTAAACTTTTTCGTGCAGCTCGAGTTACTTTGTTTATGATTTTTATCATTTGTGCTCATTTATTTACTACTGACGTGCGTTTTTTTGTGATATAAATTATATCTAAAGTTTTTGTGATATGTAATGTAGTTCAAGGAGAAGTCGCTTAAACATCCTACTCATTTTCACTACATATGTGGTGAAAAACACTATTTTGAATAGCTTGGAAAGCTCTTGGATAAAAATGACAAGTCTTGAGGTCACAATTGTGTGTGTAAATCGTTTGAGTGATATTTAAGATAATGGAAAAGTGGTAAAAGAAGTGCGTTTAAATTTTGAACACCAACCATTTGGCGACAACCACAAAATCATCACGAGGACTGCTATTTTTCTAGTTTGTATATTTAAGGCAGTAGAGCAAAACTAGAGCATTTGGCGAGAAAAATCTGGCCTTAAAAAATGGTTGCCTATAACGTCGGTTTTACAGGCGAAGATCTTACGTGACAACGTCTTTTTCTCGGTAGAATATTTATTGATATGAATATTATTAAATTGCACAATAGGAACAAGGAATTGAATGAAAATAAGAAATGCACAAAATTTAACTATAGAAATATATTTTGTTTACTAAAACATTGTACCGGTCCGGCGGGCCCCTCTCTCGTTCGATGACTCATCGTAACAGACGTGAGCGGGCGTTACACTTTTTCAAGAGTGACTCCGAGCCACAACCTAATTTAAGACGTTGTCACGTCAACAAATATGACGTCTGGGAATTCACTAGTAGCTGGTAACAAAGTTATACTTCCGCCATTACATATCAAACTGGTAAAATATTTTGACGGTTACGGTGACGAAAAGTCATGAGTATGGTATAAAAAAAAATATCTTGAACAGTTTTGGGGGAAGGTACCTATCAAATTTGAATAAAAAGCGAAAGAGTAATCTAGTCGTGACTGTGTCGTGATGGGTTCGTGATGGTATTGTGAGGGTCTCTTCACAGTGAAAGAAGACAATGTCATAACTGTGTCTTTATAGTGGCGTAACAGTCTGATGACGTCTCGACTGTGTCGTGACAGTGCCGGTGACGATGTTGTGCTGTGACGGTTTTGGCGATGTGATTGTATCATGGCTGTTGACAATTTCGTGACTGTCTTGAAGGTGTTATGACGATATCCCGGCTGTGTCGTGACAAAATCACATTGTGACAGTTTTCGTGACCGTGTTGTGACGTTGTTTCAGTATCGATATAGGTATACACAAAAATACGCAATAAGTTATAGTGATACAGATTTTATTGAATATTGAATGCTCATTCCCAATGCACACATTCAAATACATGACCAACCTTGAAGCACAATTCCGTGGAGGAAGTAATCGCATAACAATTAAGTGATGGATCGGCGAATAAGTACATGGGTCTCCTGATGGTAAGAGACAACCGTGGCCTATAACCGTCATAGATGTTATAGGTGCGTCGCTCCGAGGATCTTAGGTCTATTGTGTAACTATACCGGCAACTTTGCGTCCGAACCGAAACATTTTTGTATCTTTCTTTTAGGGATTTTATCCTTTTGGATATGTAGATCCCATTGGACCTAATTTTTGTCTTCCCACAATTATTAAGGCAACTTTAAAATTACTTCACATACTTAGCTGCCCTTAAATAAGGATTAGCTATTATGCTTCGCATCATTTCCATATCCCACCGGTACAAATTGATGTACTGAAACATATTCTGCCCACCTTCCTTGTTCTTGACACATTCCATAAGCAAGTCTTGCACATCTTCAATAATACCCCAAGTTCCACAGTTCGAAGTATTTGTTTTATTCATCAAATATGCAAACCTATTACATGGAATGTGTCCAGATCTTAGTCTATAGGCTGTAAGTTGCGTCCTACCTAGTTTGATATCATTGAACCAGGGATAATGAATTGGCTGACATTGAATTGGCCGATACCAAATTCCTTTACACTTAGACCGTTCATCAAAATATTCTCTACAACTTAAAAAGTATTTATTTTTGAAGGAGGGTAAACTTCCGTGAAAAAAGTGAACCGAAATATGACACTCTCTTTCGAGCTACTTGGCAGAGAGGTATATGGTGTATTCTACTCAGCGAATCCGAACGAATACGAGAGAAAAAACAACATAAACGTATATTTAAAAAAGTATGTTTTATACAGATGAATTGATATCCTTCTATTTAGAGACACTTTATGAAACATATGCCAGATTATAATATTTTAATAGGAATCTCATTTCTCATGTAGTAGTAAATTAATAAAGGTCGGGTCGGGTGTGTGTTTTAAGACTGGATGATCAGTTGAATGTTTGAACCGACTGCAGCAATATAATGTTGTGTGTTTAATTATTTACGCACTATTCCAAAACTTGCTACGCAGTAAAACTAGAAAATGTATGGAGAAAAAATGCTGGAACTGGATTTGAAGTTAAAAAAAACCGTACAAATAGATCGTCATCAAGGTGTGTATCAAAGCCAATAATTGGAGCAGATTTTCTTAAGCGTCGTAACCTCATCGTCAATATCAAACATAAAAGACTAATAAATGGCCTAACTCAAGTATCAAAAAAATTCAAAAGTAGCCGCAATCAGAAGGATCGACATGCAACAACCGTATCACAACAAAGTGGCTGAATTACTTGCCACTGGTTTAATTGCCATGAATTATCGCCACAAAATAATTCAATAGAGCATTACATTGAAACAACGGGCCAACCAGTACACTGTCGACCAAATGCCATAATTTCTCTTCGAACCAAAAAAAATATTTGAAAAAATTATCGCCATTTTCGCCGTCCAAGCAAGAGTTTTCGCTCCGCAACATTGTAGAGAAGCATCTGGCTGTGGGTTAGAGAGTTTTCTGTGGTTTTGAGGATCTCGAAAAACGTTTGATAAGGTTGTACGTAAGGAATTTTAGGATATTTTGCCAGATTATGGGATAGTCGGGCCCTTGCTGCGTGCGATGCAGTCAATGTATTCGGACTGTAAAGCATGTGTGCGGGTGGATGGCAACATATCGCTTTGGTTTAATGTTAATATTGACGTCAAACAGAGTTGTGTGTTGTCAGCACGCTTGTTTATCTTAAATTTGGACAAATGTCTTCAAAGGTTAAGATCATTGAATGTGGAAATGCGCATGGGTGAACAAGTGGTGAACTGCCTGCTTTATGCAGATGATGCTGTACTTTTGGGCTCTACACCATCGGATCTGCAAACACTGGTCACAATTATGGAAGGGGATTGCAAAGAAAAGGGCTTTCTTTTGAATGCAACGAAAACCAAAGTTATGGTGTTTGAAAGAGACGAATCCAGAACTGATGTAAGAGTTTTATAGAAATTGTATATCTTGGTTGCGCTTTTAGCAGGAATGGAAGGTACACCGCGGAAGTAGAGAGAGAAGAGTGTGTGCAGGGAATAGTGTGATCGAAGCGTTAGGTAAGCTATTTCAAAGTGAGGTTTTGAGTAAAAAAGCTAAACTCGCTTTGCATAATTTTGTGCTTATTCCAACGTTATTCTGTGGAAGCGAGATTTGGGTATGTCAGAAAAAGCATGAAAGTAGGATAAATGCGGTCGAAATGAGGGCGCTATGGTGTAACGCTCGCTGATCGCGTTTGTGATTGTGAGATCCGAGAAAGAGTGGGATGAAAAGAAATTTTCGGTGTTAAAATGCGAAAGGGCATGCTCCGACGGTTCGGTCATGTGGAAAGAATGACAGATGAAAGATTGACAAAGCAGATATATAATGCGAATGTGAATGGATGTAGGTACCCGGGGAGACCAAGGTTGACATTCCGCGATCAGATCACTCGGATATTATCCAAGGGTGGTGTCAAGAGTTTCCCAAATCGGCGTGTTTGCATGAAAAGGGTAATAAATGTGAAGGAAGCTAGACAGGTTTGTTAGGATCGTGAGGTCTGGCACTCGACACTCTCTGCCTACCCCGTAAGACTCTTGGCAAGAAGATATGTATGTATGTAAGCAAGAGTCGTTGATTATTACCACACTACGGAGACAAGAACAAAACTGGTAGAATAAGAGTAGTTGGGAAATACGGAAGACTATAATCAATCACAATACGAGACAGATGTCCAACTCCAAAGTCAGAAGAGTTAAAGATTTTATTCTCAACCATCGATTTAAACAGAGCTTATCAACAAATACCAGTTAGGAGCACTGACGTAGAGAAGACAGCAATTATCACACCAATTTTAAAAATAATTCGAATTTTGACGAATGCCATGGGTTGAAGAATAAGGGCATTACTGTTCAACGATTAATGCACCGAGTACTTCATGGATTCCCATTTATCTTTAATTTCGGCGATAACATTCTTCCGGCATCAGATGATGGAGCGGAGTTTCATGAACACTTACGTATTGTCTTAAAACGTTTTGCAGAAAACGGTATCTCAATAAGCCCATCTTAATGTGTTTTCGGTTAAGAGAAAATCTAGTTTTTGGGATGCACGGTCAAACTAAAAACTATACCAAAGTAGCATTCCGAGCATTTTGCATGTAGTTGAGTCAATTTGCGATAATAATACTTTTCATTTACAACAAAACACCAATATTCATAAAATCGAATACGTAGTTTTATTACTATGTAATTGATTTCGTTCGGCTAAGACGTAAGTACATAGATGCAAATGCTCGGAATGTGTTCCCACCGATCACGACGAAGTGAACGAAAGATCTAATCAAAGATCTTCACAACAGAAAGGCCCCGGGGCCGGACGGTATTTCGAATAGAGTAATAAAGTACTTTCCGTCCGCACTCATATACCTACTAGTAAACATCTTCAATGTGTTACTAGCTGGCAGTGCTTTTCCTGACGAGTGGAAAGAAGCCACCGTCATAGGAATACATAAACCGGGTAAACCCCGGAACGTCGCGAATACTTACCGCCCGATCAGTCTTATTAGTTCACTCGGCAAAATATACGAGCGTCTTATTCTTGCCCGCTTTAAGACGGTCGTAGCCGAGAAACATTTCTTAATGGATGAGCAATTTGGTTTCCGGGCAGCCCATTCATGTACAAATCAGGTGCACCGCCTCACGGAGCACATTCTAGACGGCCTGAATAGACGTTGCCCCCTATACACGGGAGCCCTATTCTTCGACGTGGCCAAGGCGTTCGATAAGGTCTGGCACAACGGCCTAATCTATAAGCTCTACGAAATGGGCGTGCCAGACAGACTAGTTCTCATCATACGAGACTACTTATCAAATCGCAAATTCAGATTTCGTGTAGAAGGTACTCTATTTAGCAGTAGGCCCCTAGAGGCTGGGGTGTCGCAGAACTCGGTGCTCTCACCTTTGCTATACAGCCTGTACACGAACGACGTACCACGACCGCCACGCGTCCACGTATCCCTTTTCGCGGACAACACGGCACTATATACGTCTAGTCATAACAGACAGTTTATCGGTAGAACTCTACGTATCGCGGTCACTCTCCTGGGCGACTGGTTCAGGAAGTGGTGCATAGAAGTAAACCCCGATAAAAGTGCAGCGGTGTACTTTAATCGGGGCACTAGGCGATTCGAACGGATGAGACCCTATCGCTATGCGGGTACCATCAAAATGTTCGATACAATAATTCCCTGGGAAAAATCAACAAAATACCTAGGGGTGATTCTAGACAATCAGATGTCGTTCAAACCGCACATCTCACGTGTCACTAACAAGGCTAAGTACGTACTTAGCCGTCTCTATTATTTAATTAATAAAGACAGTAAAATGTTATTCGTAACAAAGTGACACTTTACAAAACGTGTGTCAGGCCAATCTTAGCTTATGCAAGTGTAGCCTTCGCACATACGTACCCGACCCATCTTAAAAAGCTACAAATAGTCCAAAATAGGTTCATGCGTACTGCCACAGGTTGCCAGGGACAACCTGTGGCAGTACGCATGAACCTATAACGTACGCAACGAGGACCTACATCACGACCTAGATTTGGCCACAATAGCGCAGCATTTCAAAGAAGTATCGGAACGCTACTTTGAAATAACGGCTGCCCACCCCAACCCGGTATTAGCACCCGCGTGTGACACACCGGCCGCAAACACGCCCGCCAAACTTAGGAGACCCCGTCACGTGTTATCGGATCCACCGGACCCAACAAACGCGAGCTTCCCTCCCAATCCCAACCGGAACACAAATTCTTAAGACACTACACTACACCGTCACCGCCGGTCTAGGCGACGAAGACCTCTCTTGCGCCCGGCGCCTAACGCCAAGCGACGAGCCGGCACTATTCCTCCAACTAGTCCACCCAGTAACCAGAACGCAGCACCAAGTCGAGGTACGGTCTCCCGGGAGACAGCCCTTGTTGCTGGCGTTGTAGGCAACAGTCCAATCCATCTAAATAATGATGTCTCGGGCTGAGCACTCTGCTCGGCCCACAAAGCCCGGTGAAGTTGTAAAAACCGCGAGGTTGGCAACACATAAGTCATTCCAAAAAAAATCGGAATGTGTGTTGAATGTTGTCAAGGTCACATAGCGATAGAAGTCGCAACTTGCACGAAACGGGCACTGCTTGAGTCCGCCATGTTACATGCGGACTTCTTTGGCGCAATCCGGTTACAGAATTTCGTATCGCTTGACATTAACAGCTACTAACAGTTGTGTGTTATTTTCTCATTTTCCCTACAATTTTTCGATTTTTATCAAGATAAAAATCGCTCGCTTCTACTATTCTACGATCACGACGTCAGTTACCATTTTCAAACAAACTTTCATTCCCTATTATAGTCCTTTGAGGATAGGATTTTGAAAAAAAACTATGTTTGAACCCGAAGCTTTATCAAGTTCATCGAAATCGGGTAAAATGATTTACCGTGAAAAAGCAACAAACCTACTACTACCTTTCCCCCCTCACGACTGTCCCCCGGCTTTGTACATTGTGCCCGCTACTGCTCAAGCTCATTTTGCTGTGTGTATTTCTTTAAATATACATTTGAATCGAATGATATAAAGGGCAAATTTGTTTTAAATTAGACTTTTGTAATGAGTAACGTATTTATTTGGATAGGGATTAATATCATGTTTATAAAAACACCTTCACATATATTGCATTATTTTAGAACAAATTAGGTTAGCATAAAAAGGTATAAAGCGAACTAACCTTAAAAGATAGACATGTGCTCCCACTGATTTTTTTAAACATTTGAAGGGGAACAATTCTGTTTTACATGTTTCTTTCAAATTGGTTTTGGAGTTTAGAAAAGTCTGACATGAAACCTTCAGTATAAATCGACCAATTAACTTTTATGATTTGACACCCGAAACAGCCTTTCATTGCACCAATAGATCATATATAGCCGGCTTTTGAACTTTGTTTTAAATTTCGACCATACCAATATCGTGCATGTGAAATTACCTGGTACAATTTCACAAAATTTGTCTTTGACATGCTTAAAAAACCGAAGTCACAACCCCTGCCTAACAAGAGTAACAGTTTGTTGGGGAATTCAATTTTTAATTTACAAAACTATTTAGAAGAATGTTATTTTAATTTGTTCTACACAAACCGTTATTAGCTGTTAAGCGGAACGAGGTCCAGCTAGAAAATCACATTACAGCAATGTGGAAAAGAGTGAATTCTGTAAAATGAAAATGGCTGGCACAGGAAGGCAGATGGTCTATTCTTCAAAGGAGCTCGGAGCAACACGGGGAAAACATAACTGCTGGCTATCAAAAATGACGTTATGGTACGAAATGAATGAATGATACGTCACGTAAACTAACATGGTACGAAAAGTGGATATAGTGTTAAAACATTTCTGATATATGGGCTTATGGTAGGCCCCCAGTTCTTACAGTGAATTCTTTTTTATGTCTCCCCTATTGATAGTGGGTGCCCGAAGTGGTAATTTAAGGTTTGAAAAAATAAAGAAGTCGGGAGAGCCATATTTGGTGAAAATGGTGGTTGCTCGATGGCATTTGTTGAGTATTTTGCCAAAAATTCGTTCACAATGATGATCTTGTGCGAAGTCGCATTCTTGTAGTGCAAAATCCAAAGAATTAACTTCCTCTAAGTCTGGCCTTTTTTGTTGAAATAACTGAAATAATATTCCTTATTAACCGTCTGACGTTCCGGCAAGAATTCCGAGCGCACAATACCGCGATAGTCAAAGAAAACACTCAATATGACTTTAATTTTGTAAGGAGTTTTTTCGGTTTCGGTTCAGATGGAAGGCACCACTAGTTTGTTTGTCAAACTCGCAAACCCAAGTCACATCACTAGTAACAGTGCGTTTCATGAATGTTGTCTCCAAAATCGCAGCTCTCAAGCAATTGAATTTTTGAAATTTTGGAATGAAAATTCAGGTCTGTTGGGACTGGCCGACCGGCAACATGTTTCATACCCAAATGGTTAGTTAAAATGATATGGATCGACTTGTGAGATACAGAATGTTCGGCAGTTGTCGCTCTTAAAGTTGGGTAAGGATTTTCAGTCACTGTTTCCTTCACTTTTGCGATGCTAACTTCAGTTGCAGACGTCGATGGCATAGCATAGCGAGGCAAATCTTTCATCACATCTCGACCGTTTTAAAAAGCTTTGTACCACTCATAAACAGGAGTGTCTGATAAAGTCAATTTACCGTCGTTAGTATTTCCATTGTGTCCGAACACGAAATTCCATTGGCGATGCAAAATTTAAGAGAAACTCTTTTTTCGATATTTTTGTCCATTATGAAATTCGCAATATACACTTAATATGAATTAACTAAAAACAGCACTGTGTTAAATATAAATAACAGATGCAACTTAAACTCCGTGCCAAAATGGAAAACAGTTGCGCCAATCTGACAACAATAAAAATAAAACTAAATTGGTTCCAAATTTAGTTTTATTTTTATTGTTGTCAGATATAAACAAATAATCCAGTCCCAATACTTTTCTGACTGAATATAAGTCTCATAGCTGAACTGTTATTTAGCTTAAGTTTCTTTGCTTAGCTCAAACTCAAACTCAAAGCTTGTAGCTTGGGAATTGTCAGTGAAGCCGCACGGCAGTATTATCCAGGGCCCTTAGTAAGGGCCTATGTAATCGTTTCGATTCTAAATAGCTTTTTTATGTTCATTAGGGCGGAATCTAGGGCTTGATATGTAACATTTTCTTTTGTGTCACCAGGTATGATAACTTTTTACAAGACAACAGCCCAGACTGTGTTTTGGCAGTGGGTGAACCAAACGTTCAACGCGGTGGTGAACTACACGAACCGAGGTGGGGACGCGCCTATGCCTATGTCGTAAGTTAACTCTGTTTTTGAGACTTTTTTATTATGTTTTATTCACTTGGTTCGTATGTATGTATGCAGTGGAAATTTAGAACGTGATTTTCACCCACTTGAAAAGAACGGATTGAATTTAAGACTTCGCACATCGAACAAGTGTTAAGGATAACACAGTAATAAAAAAAGTTAAATTATCTTGGTCAGAATCTTTAAGATCTGGCACCAAACCAAAAATTTTCCTTTTTAGAGTTTTCGTCACGTGAGCTTTGTAAATAGTTAAAGTAACGTAAAAAATCCAACATTTTTATAGAGCTTTCAAAGGGGAACACTATTTAAAAGGTCTATCAAAAAGTTAGCGATAACACATATTGATCTATATTAATTAAGGTTAAC
>NJDC01001765.1:97585-110506 GCA_002245475.1 Calephelis virginiensis | reverse complement strand
ATAATAAAATAAAAAAATGAAAATTATAATATATAAAATAGAAAATGAAAAATAAAAAAAAATGTCAGACCCGGGATTTGAACCCGGGACCTCAGTCAAGTCCAACTACTGAACCGCTAGTCCACAGATCAAAAAGTGTCGTGACAACATTTTGCGTAAGATTTTTTTCCGTCTAGCCCCCCATTCACAACGCGCAACAAGGAACTTCGTTCCAATATACGATACATCAATTTCTTAGTAAATATTTCACTTATGCATTTTAGGTAAACAAAATTGTACACAAAAAATGAAATAGTATGAAAAGATTTGTAAATTGTATAGAACTGCGTAGATTAGGTTAAGTAATATAAACATTTTTGGCAATCAAATTTGGACTATTTTTTTGCCGCACTTCCACTACTAATCTGATACACTCTATTTAAAAAAATACTATTTAAACAAATAGTCAGATTTATTTCTCTGCCCACTCCATTGAGAATATTAGCCCACACCAAATTGTTATCGTCAATTTTCAGATATTAATGTTTGATTGGTAGTCTATTCCTACATTTATCAATAACGTTATGTTTTATTTTGTATTGTTTTAAATAGCAATTTGTCAAACAATATTAAATCCGCTAGCAAATATTAACTTTTTTAAGATCGCCAATTATGACATAAAAACATTACTGCTAGCTGTCACAATTGACGTTATGGTACGAATTGAATGAATGATACGTCACAAAACTGCTATCTAACAGTATTGTAAAACTATCCTGCAACAAGTTTGTTTAGGGACGTCATGGTACGAAAAGTCGATGTAGTATTAAAACATTCCTGTTTTAAGGGCTTATGGTAGGCCCCCAGATCACGAATAGAGTTCGAACTCGGGAAACAAAACCATTTGTCACGTCCTTTGCCAACTTTGTCGAAGAATTCACCACAGAGAACACCTAATCGCACTTGACGTACGTTTCGCCTCGACACCGAGGTATCCTCAGGAGATCGACCGCACCGTACAAACGACGACATCCTTTCCTTTATTAAGTTAACTGTTGTGGCAAACACGAAACGAAAATTTTTCTAAGTCCGGCCGCCTCAGTGCCCCGTTTCCTACACACTAACCCAAACACGGTCACTCTTTCTATCAATTTTAGTTTAAAATGTATAAAACTTGTAATTTCCCATTACTTTAATAGGATCCACCCTGGATTGAAAAGTAGTTAGGTACTCTTCCTAACACATATCCATTCAATTTTAAAAATCAAATCTACTCACATTATTTAGTTCAGTTCAAAGTAGTTAATTGTGTGAAGTTCGAAATGTATTCAACAATTAGTTGTGAATTCATAATTTTTTTAACAAAGCAATCGGACATGTAGGTATGTCCGATTGCTTTGTCAAAAAAAATGCAAATTGAGCTAATCGAGCAGCGTGTCGTCATTAGGTACCATATAGTACCATAAGAAGGGGCTTACACCGAAAGCCATCCATGATGTCATGGATGGCTGTCATGTCATGTCATTTGCTCTGCCTTATTCATCAAAATCAGCCTGTTTTAATTATAGGCATTAGAATTTAGAACAAGCAATAAAAGTATTAATCACAGTGAACGTAGAAAGTGACGCTTTAACATACTTTTGAAAATATTAATATTTGGAGCTCTCCTGATATCTACGGGAAGAGGATTCCAAAGCCTCACTGCTTGCGAGGTAAAAAAACGGCTATAGTAACAAGTGTAACGAGAATGAACAATTGTATTGAGAATGTTCATAAAATCGACGTACGGAACTTCGAAAGATCGCTATAACGAGTGTACTGAACTTCGAACGTTTGATTTCGATGTAGGGACACCGGGCAGAAGTGTTCAGAACCAGTGGCACAATTATATGCGGTAGCAATATTTATTTTTAGATATTGAAAATTTCATCTATGAATTTACCACGTATCTCTATCTTAGTACAGAGTCCTGGATAACGGCATATCCACCAGTCATATTTACGAATCTTTAGAAACGATCACGGCGACAGGGATTCAATGAATTGGCAACATATGCTGCAAAATAATTATTGATTGTTTTCACTTTATTTATTGCAAATAATTTTCAATAAGTTTTATTAGTTTAAATTAGAAAATTATTTTAATTACTATTGAGAGTGAACCGTTTGGATTAAATGTACTTAGTTAAGCTTGTAAAGTGTCCGTTTTTGGTACATTATCTTTTGATGGTTATTCACTACATTATTCACGTTGGTCGCACAAAAACTTTTGATTATTATTATTAATACATCAAAAACTAATAACTATGGTACGTGAAGTAAATGTCATTTCATGGTAAAATCCAGACGCGAAACTAAACTTTATTGCTAGGATTGGTAAGTTTTTGTTTAGAATTTCTGTGCTTACCATATTTGTACGCTCGGTGCACACTCCTGGACGAGAAGTACCTATACCGAGGAAGTGATAGGTAGCTGTATGTAGGGAAACAGTTGACATTTTACGATAGAATCGCTCGGGTTTTATCCGAGGGTGGTACTAAATGAAGAAACTGGCTAGTTTGTAAGAAAAGAATGATGAATGTGGAGGAAGCTCGACAGGTTTTAGGAATCGTGACTACTTTCTCTACGTGACAAATTTTTCAATTTTCTAATAAAAAAAGGGTTGCCGCCATTAAATAACTTGCCGGTTGGAGCTAGGTTTGCCACCTATCATATAGTGGGACTTACTGTCCTAGGCTAGTTGTGAGTGTTCTGGTTGTAGGTACTTCTACCTATATCTCCGAGCATATTGGCATGAAGTTTTTTCATTAGTACCTAACTAATTTGACGATTACACGACTAAAATTCACAGTGCTACAGCACGCACCTCGCACAGCCAGTTGTTGAGAATGTCTGACCGTGCACTGGCCAAGGGTTCGCCACTCCGTCACAACACTGCCGTGCTGCGCTATACTGCGCACAGTAGTGCTACACTGGCATCAGTGGCGACCTGACCGAACTGTGTGACCTTCATTTCACACATTGTATTTCCTGTAGTGACAACTGTGTTAGTGGTTTACTATTGATTTAATGAATAAGTTTAAAGGAGGAATAAAATAGTAACAAATGTTTCAGGCAATTGTTGGCGTCGTACGCTGCTGCATGTGGCGGCGCGCTCACCACCGCCCTCTACCTCAACAGCAAGGCTAAGGTACACATTGTTGTTTACCGTCAGTTATTTTGGGACAGCCGGAGACTACATTCTCTCGTCCGCATCGTTTGCTTGACATCGTAACGTACAAACTTTGATTTCCCGACAGTGACTACTAGCAGGCTGCGTGTTGACGTCGGCGATAACTAGGTATGCGAGGGGCACCCTCTACAATTTTTCTCCAACCGCAATACACTCTCGAACTTTCCACAGGAAAAAACTAAAAACTTTGGGGAAAAGCTGCGCCTTGAAAATTTTATTTGTAAAAAAATATCTTCTTTTGAACGTTTATAATGAAACTTATAATCTTATCAAAATCACAGAATGGTAGAGTAACATTAAAACCACGAACTATTGTTTCACAGTGTTATCGTTGAGTCGGAAACTAAACTTTTACCTTGTTTAAGAAAACGATAGTTACAAGTTACTTTTTATGATGTCCTTTGCAACAAATGGATTAGTACGTCTATGAAAATTATTGAACTTGAACAGTAAAGTAAGTATATTTCCGACCATATCCACGAATAGGTAGGCAAAGGCACAACCAGGGTGCCCACGACTAGCCGAAGACAAAGCCCCACAACTACTACACACTTTATATTTTTACTACTTTTATTATTTCATTATTTCTTATCACCTGTGTGGTCTATCGATCCGGTATTTTATTGAATCAGGCGTTACTTTGCGGAAATCCATTATAACAGATGTAAAATAAGCCTTTATTGTGCTAATTCCGCGTAAGCAGTGTAACTGTTGCGGCAAATAATCCTCCAAACGACACAGAATGTGACAAGCCTAACTGACGTTCCCACCACCCACCTCCGTAACCAGAACACAAATATAGGAAGAGCTCGGGAAACAATATAAATTGTCACGTTCTTTACATGTGACAACCCTACTTAAAGTTCCCACCTCCCACCTCCGCGACCAGAACACGAATATAGTCCGAACGAGGGAAACAAAACCACTTGTCACGTCCTTCGTCAACTTTGTCGAAGCACTCACCACAGAGAACACCAAATCGCACTCGACGTACGTTTCGCCTCTACACCGAGGCATCTAGGTAGGCTATCGATCCGGTGTTGAAATTGATCTCGTGATCCCGGGCTCGATCCCCGGGTCGTGCAACAAAAGAGTAAATGTGTTTTTTTAATTATCTAATATGATAATTTGTCCGGGATGTTGTCCGGGATTAGACATGTGCCCGGTTGGCGATAAGCTGACCGTCGTGGGTTGTGCCTCTGCCTATATCTTTGGGGATACAGACTCGGAGATACTTTACTCTTTTACTTGTTATTATTATTATTCATACAGTAGGTACGAACCCATTATATAATTTTTCAATATGGATAGTAGAACTAGGTGCCTACTACAATACCTATACTGCAAACTATGTTACGAAATTTGTTTTCTTCAGTGTAAATATGTACCTCGAGTTTGCAAATATGAAGCACGCAAAGAGGCACATAGTGGACGCAACATGTTTTTTTGCTATCTTTTAAAGTTTGCCATCGCGATTTTTCAAGAAAGAAACAATGGGAAAACTATTGGTGCAAATTTTATTAGTTTTCGAATCTACATCATATTAAAAAAAATAAACCTCTATGTCTCTCTGCGATTGCATTACCTCTGTGCAGATAGAATTATTCTGCTATTTCTTTATTTTATTGCGCTTGTTATTGCCATGACAAGGTTATAGGGCAGAAAAAATATTCAAATTTTATTGAAACAAAAGAAAACTTAAAAGACGGCGCTCTATACTGCGATATCTGCCATTTATGAATGGCATCGTAACTTGATTAAATATGGACAAATTTTTCAGACATTTTCATTTGTCTTTTTTGAAAAAAAATTAAAATATGCTCATAGTATTTAAGAGTAGGAAGTTACCATTATTTGACAGATCCTAAGTGCAAAGTAATTGTGGTTGTTGAGGGCGCTGCCACATCATATTATTTTGAATTTGTTATTTGTTGTTGAAACATCGTATAAGTTCCGGATGGTATTAGTCTTGACGCGTCGAGACTAATATAACCAATATCAAACATGACTACCTACATATATTTGATATTTTCCATCGTCGGCGCTTGGTAAAACTTGCAAATATTTATATTTTTAAATAAAGAAACACTTGTACTGTTTTACGTATCACTTATAATTTATTATTTTGTAAATAGTCCGGTTTCGCTTATACAGCATCATCAGGGCTAAAACTTAAACTACCTACATCTAAAATAAGTAAAAGAATCGTTTATTACATAACATAATTTTGTCCACCTAGCATGTTCTACGCGATACACTGTGCGACGAGAGGACGGGCACAGCGGAGTGCATGAGCTGTTTAACCCGTCTTTGTCAGTTCTACGGCATTTTACGTAGCTCTAGGTATTTTAGGCCTTATCTGCTAAGTAACTGTTTCAGTTCGAAATTTACGTATTTTCTATCAAAATTTCTAATTTTTCTAATTTGTCGTATTATTAAATTTGGAGAGGACGCTTAAATAATACCATGTCGCAGATATCGAGTTGCATCGATGCTGCACCAACTCAAATTTTCGACATACTGAAGAATTTGAATTTAACTAGAAGATTAATTTATCGTATCATCAAACGACATAAGGAGGACCCAAGTTTGTAAGAGAGAAAAAGAAGTCGTTGCCCTCGCTCTGTTAGGATGCCAGCAGTGGTAATAGCTGTGAAGGCACGAATTCAAATAAATCCAAATCGCAAGCAGAAACTGGGGTTAACCTAACCCTTCAGATGGGGTTAAGCAAAGCCACGATGAAAAGGGTGTTGAATGAAGACTTAGGATTATGAGCTTATCGCAGAAAAAAAAACATCGCTTGGATTCGTGCCTAATGCGCATGAGACTGAAGAAATCCCGAGCTTTATTGAAACAGTGCGCTGGGAAAAAGCAACGTCAATTTTTTTCGGACAAAACAAATTTTACTATGAAGGAGAGCTATAACAAGCAAAATGATAATGTGTACGCCCACAGCAGTGACGAAGCAAGCTACCTCTGTGTGTCCAGCGAGGCCATTTTCCATCCTTATTCATGGTTTGGTTAGGAGTCTCATATAGGGGCTTAACTGATATACACTTTTGTGAGAAAGGCGTAAAACATATGAGATTGTGTATCAAAACACAGTGCTCACTAACCTTCTGGGACCTGTTTCTCATACAATGTTCAATAACAGATTCTGGGTATTCCAACAAGATTCTGACAAACAAAATTGACTTCATCCGCCACAAAGACTGGCCCTCTTCCAATCCAAACTTGAACCCGTTGGATTACAAAATTACTTGGAGCAGAAAGCCTGCTCATAACTTCATCTCAAATGAAGTCACTTAAGGTATCCCTGATCAAAGCAGCAGTAAATATTGACATGGACCTCGTGCGTGCTGCTGTAGACAACTGGCCGCGCAGGTTGAAAGCCTGTGTTGAAAATCGCGTGACTCATTTTGAGTAAACGTAATTAACATAAGAAGGTACGTATATTCAGTTCATTTTGATAAATGATTATTCTAAAAACTAACAGTTGATTATTATTTAACAATAAACATGTGACAGAACTTATAACCTGACTTAGTATAATTAATGAAATTTAAGAAATGAATTGAAATAAATAACAAGACAAAGAGTTTATTAATACGGAAGTTGTGGCAGCGTGGCATAAAGGTCTTAGCCGGTCCCAGAAAGGGAAAAATCAACTTAAAGGTTTTTTTGGCGCCATAGTGAATGAAGATGGTCATAGTTTTTTCCTAATTATTGAACTTTGTATAAATTATGAGTAAAATTAATTAATTTAGGTGAAAATTGTATTAATTTTGTTCAGTTAAAGTGCACAAGAGAAATATTTATGAAGAAATTAGTGTATCGTGTATTTCCTCGTTGCCGCTAAATGAGATTAAATAAAGTGACCACCGCTTTACTCAAGAACCTGACATGACGTTGTACATAGTGACTAATGACTGATAAAATAAGAATAACTAGGTACTACGGAAGACGTGGCAGCATGGCCTAAAAGTAGCCTTAGCCGGCACGAGAAAGGGGCAAAGTGACTAATTATTAAAAAAAGTGTGGGGTTGGCGGGAACGGTCGGAGGGGGAAGGCGCGCTTTTCGAGGGTTCCCTCCAATCTTTAAGCTAAAAATGTGTAATATAATGTAAAAATGTATAATTTGTAAATTAATTAAAGTGTAAATATTACTTAGTTGTGTGTAAATGTGATTTAGTAAATAAACTATACTAGTGAAAGACTATTGTAGAGTTTTATCACGACAGAAGAGGCAGAGGCCTGAACAAGAAAGAAATTTGAAGACGAAACTAGAAAAAGACATGAAATATTAAGATATGGGTTTATTACATAATATAAGACTAGTATAAAATATAGAGGTAAAAAAAAATACTAAAAATACTTTTTGCACTGTCGTAGAAGTTTTGGCACCAACATGAAAGAAGATGATTTTGGTGTTCAGAATTTTAGTTTTATAATTTGTGTGAAAATAATCGTAATTCAAGGATATGACGTACTATAAAACAAATTAACGGAGAAACATAATATGTAAACTTCAAGAAATTAAAACTAAAGACGATTTGAAGGACTCCAATAAGCTTTGTCTTAGTGAAGGAAATGACTTTTAAAAAGGCGAAGACAATATGTTAAGAAACTGAAGAAATGAATTTAAAATTTTAATATGAAAAAAAATTTATTATTACGGAAGACGTGGCAGCATGGCCGAAAGGTCTTAGCCAGCCCCAGAAAGGGGCAAATCATAGATTTAGTATGTACAAGATCAACAAAGCGTGGGAGAGAGAAGTCCTTATCAGGTACAATTTGCCTTAGAGGAACAGAGAGAGAGAGAGTCAGGTACCTATGTGCCAATATTTACGCGAGTAAGAGCTCATAGTGTTCCTGTCATAGTGCATCGCTGTGAATTTTGTGAATTATTTTCATAATCTTACTATTTAACTGGAATAAAATATAAAAGCAATTACTATGTCGTATTCTGTAAGCGCTTGTGATGTTACAAAACGTTACAATCCTAATAAATACACATTTCACAGGTAAATACAACTTTGACATAAGAATATTTAGAACTGCGTTTTGTTAGTTTTTTTGCTACTTATCTGCTCAGAAGAGGATTCTTACAATATATTTATTTGCGTTGTTTTATTTATAAGAGTATTTTGCACCCTTAAACGGCATAAGCAAAGATATTATGTAAAATAATAAATTGTTTGTTTACGCTAGGGCTTGACAACGCGGTGACGTCCTAAATATCGATGAATGTCAACCAAAGAGTATAAATACTCTTTAGCAAGAGATTTCAACATTGGTTGTTTAACCAACTTGTGTTTCGAAAAATACATTTCTACTTAAGACTGAGATGCGCTTATACGTAATCTTTTTATGAATATTTGATATTATTAAGTTTAATCATTAACGCATTCACTGCCACCAACGCATATACTTACGTGTTTTCGTTACTTGCGTCCAGTGCATTGGACGCGTCTGTGAGTTCATTTATTTAGCGAGCTGTGTCCAGTGCCTATGTGCGTTACATACGAGTTCTATTAATTTTGCAATATTCTATTTATGTCTAATAAATTATTGCCTGGATCACACACATTTGGTCATTTTTAACCGAATTAAAAAAGAAGAGGATTTCAAATCGAAGGTATTTTTTATGTGTGTTACCTCGTAACTTTTAGTTTTAGTTGAAATATGATTATAAAAACATTTGTTCCGGTGGGAAAGTTTGGGAAACTAGACTTGAACATTACGCTGAACATTCAAGTTACAGGACAGCGATGCACCTATAGGATGTATAATGTCAATAATCTACGGTTGTCCATAACCACAAGGAGAGTCGTATGCTTGATTGCTGTCTCAAGCAAGGCTTGGAACCGGTACGAAAAATACAGGTTCTGTACCGGTATTTACCGGTTCCTACTATTTCGATACATTGATAGAGGTTCGAAGGTGAGTGCCGGTACTTCATATACCGGTACCGACCCAATACCGGTATCTAACAAGTACCGGTACTATTACCGATAAAAACCGGTATCAAATTAAGGTACCCTTTAAATACAAGTGCGACGTTGCCAATTTTCCTTTTTAGGTATCGATATTATTTTAAATTCTCATTATTGAACAGAGATATCTTCGATTGAAGAAAAAATAATAAGTAACATGTTTTCTAGTACCGGTATTATTTAAACAGTACCGGTACCAGAACCCTTAAATCAATAGTACCGGTATCAAGTCTGGTACCGGTACAAACAGTACAGGTAACGCCTTGGTATCGGTATTGCTTCAAGGTCATTAATACCGGTTCCTAAAAATACCGGAATATCAAGCCCTGGTCTTAAGTCATATAAAAAGTTGTACTTTCCTATCTGTTTGGCGGGATAATAATGCCACTTATATCATTTTAACGGCTACCTTACCGGAACATGATAATGAATAACATTGCTGTTTCGGCCGACAAAGACAAAGATGGTGACCCTAAAAGACAGGCTTCGCGTACAAATCTACCATCTATTAGTCACTATGCTAGTGATACATAAAGCCAATATTTCACGAATATTATGTCTTAATATAGTCATACAACATAAAATTTGATATTGTTTATATCATAATAGATGAGGGTAAAGAAAAGATGCTAATTTACTTATAGTTTGTTAATTTATCGATATCGATAACGTACTTGACCTTTTTAACAACCCTTTCTTTAACTCATACATAAACAATTTACTCACACTCACGCATATTTTTTTTGGTTTCGCTTTTTAACTGACTTTGTTTATCTAGTACATACTAAATCTATGAGTAAAACACTAACGAATACAATACGAATTACGAATTTTTAGCAGCAATCGAGTCGAACAGAATTCCACAATCGATTCGTGAAGCGGTTACGAATAATTGATATTGGGGGGTTTGGTCTATATAAGGCGCAATCGAGGCGGCGGCAAATCACTCGTGTGTCGTCGTTTGTACGGTACGGTCGAATTCCTGAGGATGCCTCGGTGTAGAGGCGAAACGTACGTCGAGTGCGATTTGGTGTTCACTGTGGTAAGTGCTTCGACAAAGTTGGCGAAGGACGTGACAAGTGATTTTGTTTCCCGTGTTCGGACTCTATTTGTGATCTGGTCGCGGAGGTGGGAGGTGGGAACTTTAGGTAGGGTTGTCACATGTAAAGAACGTGACAATTTATATTGTTTCCCGAGCTCTTCCTATATTCGTGTTCTGGTCGCGGAGGTGGGTGGTGGGAATGTCAGTTAGGCTTGTCACATTCTGTGTCGTTTGGAGGATTATTTGCCACAACGGTTACACTGCTTACGCGGAATTAGCAAAATAAAGGCTTATTTTACATCTTTTATAATGGATTTCCGCAAAGTAACGCCTGATTCAGGAAAATATCGCAACTTTCATATAAAAAAATAAGTTTGCTATGTTTTTATTCGCCCAAATCATATGACACTAGTTGCCTTATATCTGAATGCCTTTAGACTTACTTTCAAATTTTACGGGTTATACTTTTTCAAGTAAACTTCAAATAAAAATCGGGTTTGCTATGAATCTATGGAAGTCCGCCTCTTATTACGTAGTATTTATATACTCTTTGGTTTTCGTAGTTAAATTTCGTAAAAAAAAATCGGAATATTGTGCAATTTTGTTCCATTGAAATGCTAAAGTCTTATATCGGTGACAAATACGTTACACGCCTCGTTACGTAAATAATGATCGGTCTATAAAAAAGTGTATTAAAATAATACGTAGGTCTATTGCAAAGCACACTGAGGCGGGTCGGGTCGCATCGCATGGGCGGATTTCTGTTACTCAGCGTTCTTTCACGCTGAGTAATAGAAATCCGCCGAGAGCAACAAAATTTGAGAGGTTAAAATCGTCAAGTACGTGAAGTGGCGCCTTTAGTAGTTGCATTCTCTCTATTTGTTTATCCAAGTTTGACCTTCAAAGATCAAGATGAGTAATTAGAGACCGTGGTTGGTATGTGACGTTTGTGAGTACAGCTGGAGGTAAGAAAACACGATTAATGGCGAATGTGTCGGCGCTGCCGTGTCCGGCTCGTTATCGTCGGCGCGCTAACGATACTGTCAACAGTTGAGGGCCAGGGGTGACGTCACACCTCTCACTAGTCCCGCAGACCCACTGCACCCGCAACTTGGTAAAACATTCATGTGAAATGGTAGCCTAATTCAATATTAAAATTGTAATTTTAATTTGATTCATTGTGGGACTTTACCCAATATAAGATTTTATATTTGTTTGGGTGCCAAGTTCTATGGAGATAATCCTAAAATTATAGTCACAACAGCATGTAAAGTTTGGCTTTTCTGTTTTGGTGGTGACAACGTAAAGGACGATTATTTTGCCTTTAGATGGGTGCTGTGCATGTGTGAACGGCCATTTTTTTTGTAACACTAAATCGGCGTCAAGTCAACCATCCAGTTCTCGGTTTCGAGATAGTCCATCAGTGCGCATTTTCAAGCTTTGGTATCTAATTTGCTACGGTTCTCTGCGCCAACCTGCGGCCGGCTGAGCTAGCGCTAGTGGCTGTCTGTATATCGATGTCGTGCGAGAGGAACGACTTTTTTTTAGTTTGAATTGAAAGTCTCGCCCGAGGTGATTTTGCTTGGTTAATATTTTTTTTTTACATATTGGAAGGCAAACAAGCAGATGGATTAATCCTGATGGTAAGAAATTCACGCTACCTAGAGACACCAAAGGCGATAATGGTGCGTTGCGAACCTTAGGCCGGGATGTTAAGCCTTGAGCCAAAGTAAGTAGGAATAGGTAAGTCTGTGGTACCAATCCGTTCGAGTCACTGCGAGACTCTACTACAAATTGTGGCTGCCGTTTTGACGTTATTATGGCTGTCGAGAAATAAGTAGTGCATTAATATCGATACATGATCTATATAGGTGGGTAATAATTAAATTTTTTTGTACTTTTTGACATGACAAAACGTCCACATGAATAATATTGAACAAATCTACTTAGTAGTAAACTGTATTTTTAAAAATTAAACTATATTGGTCCCTAGCTGGTAGCGTTGATTTTTCGGTAAAGATGTACAAATTTATGTTTTGTTTTATTTTTATTTGGTCGCACCTCTTGTTGTTGCCATGCAAAATATTTTGTCCTCATTAGATAGTCTGTAACAAAAATAGACTGACAAAAACATCCAAAGGATATTTTTCGATTCTAAATTATTTAACAAATTAAACATTGTAATGCTTAGTTATAGCTTATATTATTAATACGGGTCGCATAATAATTAAATTATTTCCAATCGATAAATGTTTGTCCACAATACTTACCATTTTTGTTATTATTTTTTTGTTAAGTACATCAGTAACTAGCAGTTATTTTTCCTTGCCACTAGCAACATTCCGAATTTAAGACCATATACCGTTATGGTATTTGTAGCAGCAATCGGTCAATTTGTCGGGAAACGTCATTAGAACCAGTTCATTTTTGAATCACGTCATGGTTTTTTCAACACTAAAGTGCTCATTTTTATGATTAATCAGTTTATTCCAAGGTAAGTTTGAATCTCAACGTTTTACTCATCCATGCAACGGTTTATTATTACTAATATCAACAGCAAACATGATTTTAACCTTAAGCATTTCCACACGGCAGCTATAATGTAAAAATATACATTACAGCACGATACATCTCATTACATCTTTCTATAGAAATCGTCAGGAGACCACACAC
>NJDC01001765.1:67965-87965 GCA_002245475.1 Calephelis virginiensis | reverse complement strand
TGCTCAGCCCGAGACATCATTATTTAGATGGATTGGGCTGTTACCTACAACGCCAGCACCAAGGGCTGTCCCCCGTGAGACCGTACCTCGACTTGGTGCTGCGTTCTGGTTACTGGGTGGACTTGGTGGAGGAGTATTTGTGGCTCGTCGCTCGGCGTTAGGCGCCGGGCGCAAGAGAGGTCTTCGTCGCCGAGACCGGCGGCGACGGTGTAGTGTTATGTTAAAGTGATGTGAGTTTGTCGTGTTCCGGTTTGGAGTTGGGAGAATAGCGTTTGTCGCGGTTATTGGGTCCGGAGGATCCGATAACACGTGGCGAGGTCTTCTATGATTGGAGGGAGCGTTCGCGACCGGTGTGTAGTCACACGCGGATGCTATCACCGGATTCGCGTGGGCAGCCGTTTTTTCAAAGTAACGCTCCGATAGTTCTTTGAAATGCTGTGCTATTGTGGGTAAATCGAGGTCGCGATGTAGGTCCTCGTTGCGAACGTACCACGGGGTTTCAATACGTGAAAGGCGATGAAGATGTCTTTAGGTGAAATACATATTGGCGATAGATTAATGTATTATTTCTTTCTGAGTCTTCTTGTAATGATAATAAGAAAAAAATATAGTATAGTCAACAAGTTGAAAAATATGGATAAGTACACATAGACTACAGACCCATCCAAAAAAAGGATGGGTTAGATGAACCTCCAGGTGACGTGTGTATATAGGACGATATAAGATCGTAAAATAATAAAATTCAGCACTATGCCGTTACTTGTAAGCTGTCCAACTGAGTGCTGGTGAGAATTCAAAAGTGCGGGTAGAGTGAGTACATTTTGGTCATATATTTTTGTACTTACGGTATTTTTATCCTATATAGATCCATAAAAAATAATAAGACAGCGCGCAGTGCAGTAAAAAAAGGTGCACCGAAAGTCGATATTTTTTTGGATTTTGTGACAATGCAGTTCTGAATTCTCACCAGCAGTCAGTTGGACAGCTTACAAGTTACGGCATAGTGCTGAAAAGTATCTTCACGCCCATATCCCCGAAGAGGTAGGCAGAGGTACAACCAAGGCACCCACGACTAGCCGAAGACACTAAGTCCCACAATGTGATAGGTGGCAAGCCTATCGCTAACCGGGCACATTTCCAATCCCGACCAACATTTTTTTTATTAGAAAATTGGAAAAATCGAATTTTCTTTTTGTTGGCCGACCCGGGATTCGAACCCGGGACCTCATGCAGTCAAGTCCAACACCCGGAGCGCTAGACCACAGAGGCGAAGTGCTGAATTTTATTATTTTATGCTCTGGTATCGTCCTATACACGTCACCTGGTGGTTCATATGACTCATCTAATTTTTGGATGGGCCTGTAGTCTACTAGATAGTGGTCGTACGAATACGTGCCATAGTTTACCCGATTCGAAATGGTGTCTAGAACAATGTGTTGAACCACTTTTTTTCACACATTCTCTTAGTAGCTCAGCAGTAATTCCATCGTCCCCCGGCGCCTTATTGTTCTTCAGTATTTTCAGTCATCCGCTAGACAAAAACATGTCGTTCCCGTGCCACCTTAAGAACCTACAAGTAGTTCAGAATAGGGTCATGCGTACTGCCACCGGTTCTCCGTGGTACGTTCGCAACGAGGACTTACATCGCGACCTAGATTTACCCACAATAGCGCAATATTCCAAAGAACTATCGGAACGTTGCGTTACTTTAAATTAACCACTAAACATAGAATAGGTACACCACCACGTGTTATCGAATCTTCCGGACCCAATAACCGCGGCTAACCCGAATACAATTCAGCCGGCGATTCTCGGCGAGCCACCACTACTACTCCATCAAGTTCACCCAGCAATTTATATTTTTAAATATGGTATTTCGCATGTATGTATAACATTATCATGTGAGAGGTTAGCGATCAAGCGCCAAGCTCTCATGATGGTAAGAGATAACCGTGGCCTATAGGCCTTTATTATGATAATTATATTAATATATTGTATTATATTATAATTATATTATATTAATGTATTTCAATTAATAGAAAATGTCAATATATTTTTTTTAGTTTAGCCAGGTACAAGAGCCTCTTTCTCATTTTTAAACTATTGTTTTTCGTGTTATATTAATATACCTAAGTATAAACGAATAACTACCATTTACATGTACCATTTATTGGTAGAGACATATTTTTACAAAAACTGTGGAAAGTGAATTTAATACATAATACAACACAAAATGAGCACGAACATCTGAATGCGAATGTAGAGTATGTGATATAAATCAGTATGGAGAACACATTATGTTGAATTCCAGCGAGCTCGTGAACGGCACGGCGGTGTTCACGGCGGAGGGGGAGCGGGTAGGGGAGTCGCGGCGCGCAGCCGCCTATGGGATCGGGCTCGTGTGTCTGTCGCGCGTGCTCATGGCGGTGCCCGGCATGAGTGAGTCGTCTCTGCTGTGGGTCGTTCCGTTTTCGCTCGTCTGTACCGTCGCCTGCTACGTGGGCTCGTCCACAATCCTGGATTATTGCTGTTTTGGCCTTGTCGCTTATGTCCGCTTTTATCCTATCATTTTTTTTAATTTTTACGAGCGGCTATCAGCCGTTCATATGTACATTTCTTTCGTCTCGTTTCATTCGTTTATTATTAGTAGTAGTAATCATAGTTTCATTTTGACGACTTGTCTAACCTAAAATGTCATTTTTGAATGTCACAGACTGATTTCGATACCATTAATTGTAAATTCCTCATCGGTCGGAAACACGCACCAGAGGGAGCGTGAGCCGATCGATGAGTCCGAAATGACAGTGTGTGTGTGTGCGGCAGCGCTGACGCCGGTGGTGACGAACTGGGCGACGCAGCGCGGCATGTTCTGTCGGTATCCGCGGGCCGTGGTGCCGTTCCAGCTGGGGCTGGTGGGCTTGTGCGTGACTTTCGCCACGCCGCTCTGCTGCGCGCTCTTCGAGCAGCGCGCCTCCATCCGCGTCGACAGCCTGGACCCTGAACTAGTCGTGAGTTATATCTCTCAATACCAAATCACACCGCTCTCTGTCCGGGGAGCTTCGTCTGTCGTCCTTATGCAAAAGTTGGTCTGGTTGGTCTGGCTGGTTCCCAGAACCACCGTCAACGCTTAAAGCTTGAAAAGCTCTGAATTGTCGTATATTTATATGACAACGGTTCATAGCACTTGACGGTAACCCTTCTTCTCGGACGTGGATGTTCCCTGATTAGATTCTTCTAAAGTTTATTTTTAAGTTTCTTATTACAACTAATGAGAAGTGGAGACGGGATTGAAGGAGGAAGTGTAAGTCTGAGTTAGAATGTATCTATTCACTCTTTTCTTGAAGATGCTCTGATTATATTGTTCGGGACACGCTTTCTTTAACGGAGCTCGAGTGGAGAAAAAAGAAGCGAGAAAGGCACACCCACTAAACAGGGTTGACCCTGTATATCTAGATTCTCGTCTCAGAAAAGGTGCCGGTGGAGCCGGCCCATGAACTTTCTGGACATACTTACCAGAGATTAGTCTCTTGATATATTTGGGTTCCCACTGAAGTTACTTTAGGTCGGGGCTATTTCAACAAGCCAATGTGGGACAGTCGAAGTTGGTGTAAGTTTAGGTACAGTTTTAACGTTGTGTGTTTAGATCTGTCATTACTGCTTGAATGTTTTTTACAGGAGGTGATGAAGAAGAAATACCCCAAACTCGAGTACGTCGTATTTAACAAAGGATTATAAGTTAAAAATGCAAACCCAGGTCTCGTAATGTTTATGAGCTGTGTTTCATAAATGTTACGGAACGATAAAGGTGATGTGTGTACCGAACGTGATGTGGGCGCCGAGTGTTGTATCTACCGATACATCGAGTAATGTTTGCAGAATTTGTTATAAATTTATGTAGTTGTTATAGCCTTCTTGTGCCATGCACACATATTTCGTTCGAGTTTAGGCAGCATTTTTGTCACATAAATATTATTCATCAAAATTCAAGTTTGTATCCGAAAATATTTATAAATATCAAAGTTATTAGGTATTTATTTATTTTATTTTATTTTATTTTGTTACAAAATACTTAGTAATTTAATAGATCCAGCTTTCAAAAGCTAACTGGAAAAAAACAATATAAATAAAATAAAATTTAGCTATGTTAGTAGGTGTGGGTGTAGGTAGTAGGTAGTCCTCGACCCCTCACACCTCCACGTACATAAATGTGTGGAGGGACGTCCAGTCACGATGTAAGTGACATCTCACTGTTAATTTAATTAATAATCTAGAAAAAACATTCCTGACTTTGTAAGTTGATCTGATTTTAAATTAAATGTTAGAGGTTTATTAAATGTTGATACTTTTTATTATATTTATTAGGAATGGTTATGCAAGAACCTCATGCTTGTTCAGGAAGAGCTAAGCTCTCCTTGGTTTTAATGAGTTAAAAACGTTTATATATTTTTTATGGTTGTTGCGGATAACACGTCCATCGCTCCACGTCGATAGTCGCCCGTGTGGTGTATGTCAATCAAATTTGGCTCATAGACGTACCTTATTTTATTGATCGAAAGAAAGGTTTCTCCTGTTATCTAAATTTCATTTCATTATCATTTAAAGGGTCCGCAACCGGCGATAGGTACGATAGATAGGTGCGGAAGGTAGGCAGAAGAGGTGGCCAATGTACAACTGACAAGTTAATGTTTATGAATCGAAATTCAGTGAACCTCATAAATGAATTCCCACAAATTCACACAATTCTTAGTGGTAATGTGCAACCATTGTTAGGACCATTTGTTGGTGCATACGACATTGTTTTGCAAGCTCTTGCTATAATAATTCAGTTACCCGCGTTCTAAAATTTTTAAAGTTATGTAATACAAAAAATGTGCGAAAATTAGAAGTTGTATACAATTTGATTAACAATGTGTTACATTTGTACTGTTTTGTGTTATCACTACTCCCTATTTACATGTAATAACCGAGAGTCGACAATCTTATTCTGGGATATTGTAAAGAAATATAACTTAAACGTAACCGGACGCGGCGCTGTCACAGACTCGCGGCTTTTTCTATTTCATAACGACATTCTGTGTCCAACTCACTTGCTCTCACTGTTAGGGAATTAAGCAGTTCACACACGGCAGTTATAATGTAAAAATATACATTACAGCACGATACATCTCATAACATCTTTCTATAGAAATCGTCAGGAGACCACACACGGCAGCTATAATGTACATTTTTACATTTTCATATCTAAAGTTGCAGAAAGATACCAAAATATACATTTACTTTCCGATACATCTCGATACATCTTAATACATCTCGATACATCTTAATACATCTCAATACATTTCCTTACGAACAGGGTTCAAAAAATTGCTGTTACGGACAGAGACACCACATAAAGGGTTTCATTAGCGTTCCATCTCCAAGAGAGTAGGATAGAACCCATTTTCTGGCGTTTGTCCGGTGTACTGTGTAGGTACAAACCAAACTTGTAGAAACAGTCTGTCAATTCCCTTCCATTTTTCAATTTTCTGTTTTTGGCACATGTGGTAATACGTACATCAAAGTTACAATACGAATCATCTTTTGATTAACTATCTAGTAAATCTAATTGTAAGTAACTAGACGGGTCCATGTAAATATAATATAAAAATAAGAACAACCTGTATAACAGATCCATGTCTAAAAAGTGCGTCAATCGGAGCGTATGCTAATGAAATGAAGGGAAAGATACATTACAATACCTGCTGTGTGTGATACATTGATGTAATGTAAAGCTGTACATCCCGGGATGTAATGTATATTAATGTACACTATAGCTGCCGTGTGTGAAGGCCTTTATATACATTTTCTAGGAATTTTGTACAATTAATAACGTTTATACCTAGTACCTTAATTTAATGCAACAGATGCGAAATATCCTTACATATTTGTAGGTGTTCGTTAGTTACTTATGTTTCATTTTTAATGTAGTATTTTATATTGTTTCCTATATGAAGTGATTTTCAAAATATTTTGTTTGCAACGATAACGACAATAATAATTAAGAAAATTGTCACTTTTGTAGCATTTTTCTTAAATTAACAACGAGGACTTCGTGCTCTTAACGGAACCAGAAACTGCCATTTTTTGAATTCTTGTATAATATTAAACGTATGGTAAGAAGCAGCGGGCGTGTATCCCGAGCGAGCGTCCCACACACAGGTAGAACGTTCCCGTGCTACAAGATGCACTCGTCTCCCGCTTTTAGGTAGGTATAAACAATATTTTGTTGTAAATTTTGCTTTTTGTGAGACAATAATTACTGTTTCCTGTCGCAAAATTGATACCTTAATTCGTGATGCGCTTATTCTAGATAAAATATTTATTTACAAGCCTATTAACATATACATACATATCGTCACGCCAAGTCCTTACATGATGTGTGGAAAATATCGAATGCCAAAAGTCACGATCCTTGAAGACTTGCCTAGACTCGTCAAGTAAATCTGTTTCTGGTTATTATTTTTGGTTTTAAATTATTACCTCGCCTCTACTAAGTAAATACTTATGTGGCATACTCTAGGATTTTCTCAATCCGCCTCCCTCTGTACAGAATCCTGGCTACGCCTATGCCGAAGCATAGGCTGCTACTCCAATAACATCGTGGATGTAGGTACCCGAGGAGACCTAAGTTAACATTGACACGGAGGTGACACCGCCCACGAAAATTTCCGAAAGAGTAATGAACGTAGAAGAAGCTAGGCAGGTCTGGGGGCTGATTATGTATTTCAGTGGCCATCTCAAAATGAAAAAGTGTACATCAAATAGCGTTCAATCAAATCAAAATCAAATAGTGTTTTATATTTTCTATCTCCAGTGACCAACATAAATGTAATAGAGATAGTAAACACAAATGACGTCATTTGACAGCGATTTGATGTACACTTTTCCATTTTGAGTTGGCCACTGAGATACATAATCAGCCCCCTGTAAAGATCGTGACATTCGGCAGTCGATGCGATGCGCCCCGACCCGATACGCTCCGCCCCGTCCAAATGTTTGCTAACTACTTTCCGAGTTGACGTACTGTATGTGTATAATTTTTGAATTTGTCGCTATTTTTCAGTCGACTCTTTCGTCTGCCAGCCACTTTTGCCACATGACTGATTACAAAAGTAACGTTTTATTTATGTGTATGAGCTGCACACTTTAGTGTGAACATCGACAACGACATTTTATTTAAGTGCGAGCGTATTTTTTTTCGAGATTGCAATCTGTGTGGGTCATCTTATCTGTACATTAGTCAACATCATCGACCATACATCCCAATAGACGCCTATTCTTTATAATTTTGCTTTGAAATAATTCTGGCAAATAACTGAGGTGCGGGGAAGCGCGGAACTGCTTTCTTATTGGCCCTTGCAATGACAAAACGTCATATTTAAATACAATACAATTGTACAGACATGTAAGATTAGGGATGAGACATATTTAATACGAACAATATATTTTATAGATATGCCTTTTATTTTATGAAGTATGATCTTGTAACGGATTATATCGCATTTTGTTATTGCACGTCACATCGCAGCTATGCAACACAACGTCTCAAGATCACACATTTTTGCGGTTGAGAGTAATATCCGTACTTGAATATATTAGGCCCTTACGTCTGTAATTGGCGTTTTGTAGGGGAGGAACATAAGTCGAATATTTTAATGTAATATATTTATATTATCAAAGTATGCACCATTGTTTCCTATGCACATTTGCCATTTCATAGGGAACTTTTTTTAATGTTCCTGGACAAGTAACACAAATTGAATCTAACCCCAAAGTAAGCAAATTATATGCTTGTGTTATGGGTGTTAGTCAACAATACTAATACATAGAAACCATTCGAAAGGGAATCAATAAAAATTTTGGACGTGGTTTAGACTGCCCTATCGAAATTGAGTTTTTTCTTTTGCAAAACCTTACCCAAATTTCGAAAAAAATAGTTCAATTAGCTAATTAATCTGTTGGAGTTAGGTTCAGGTAGACGTTTCTTACATTCCAACTGATGCTCTTCTAATTGACAAGCCGTCTGTTGTGCAGTATGTAGTCTAGCATTGTCATGAAGCAGCAGTGGCGTAAAGTGTATAAAACAATCTTATGCAAAATGTTGAGATTTAAGACGTAATGTATTTGGAATTTAGAAACTAATTCTCTCGTCTAGTTTCTTTAAACCAAATTAGATTTTTTATGTTATGATTTTGTGGATACCTGATACAAATGACATACTTATTAAATTGAATTGTTTTTATTCATTCGAGTAATTCTCACCTGAACTACAAAATATCGTCGAAATACTGTAAACAAATTAGTTTTAAAATTGTCCCAGCCCTTTGAAAGTTTTATGACATACTGAACCCAACATCACCTATCGGAACCAGTCTTGAATTTATATCACCCAGATAACCACCTAATGCACTCAAAAGAGTTCAATAAAATCGGCTCAACTATATAAGAGTTATTCAACGACGTACAACAGCGCCCTCTACCGCGTTTAGTTCAGAAGTTCAGTTTTCCATCGTGTTGGTCCGGGTCCGCTGACAAAAATAGATCACCTGCCCCACTGCCAGGCACCTCGTAAAAGGCGAGCAACGGTAACACAGGTAATTGTCAACAAGATCATTGTGATCGTTGTTGTCATAGAGTGGTGTCCAGCAACCTCCCTGGGTAGTTATCCACCGCCTTACCCATTCCTGCCGCTATAATGACAGTGTCATATTCCGATTCGGAAAGTAGGGAAGCAAGTAGATTTGCACAATAGGTCTCACCTTCCAACCATAGGACAGCAACGCACCTGTGACATCAATGGTGTCTATAGGCCATGATTATCTGTTACCATTAAGAGAGCCGTGTGCTTGTTCGCTGCCTTCTCACATAAAAAAGAGTATATATCTAGAGGCCAGCTCAAAAGTACACAGAGTAAGTTTTCTACTGTCTGTCAGTGCTTAAATTTATCGATAAAATACATAAATACCTACGTACAATACAGGTACAAGACCGGTATCCTATTCAGGATAAATAAATAAAAATATCGATAATATAGATTTGCACATTAGACTATCACTAGCTGTATGCAAACGAAAGTGATAGCTTGAAAATTACATGTGTAAGAAAGGGATATTAACACGCATCTAACAATGACTTACCAGTATATGATGAACTCCGATAAACATTAAATAATTTAAAACGTAATTTATGAATGTTATTATTTTTAATTAACCTACGGAAAGTTGTACCACCTTTCGGTAATTTGAAGTGCGGCTGTCTTTACCGTATCATTTAATTGAATAAACGATCATTTTATATCTGTGTTTTTATACAGTAACGCGACAATGTTTACAGGTCACAAACCTGGTCGATACTGTTCATAATATTATTTTAAGTAATAAGCTACATTAGAACAATTACACTTATGTGTTGACAGAACCGTGTTGTCTTATGTGCGACGTCTATTGGGATTAATGGTCGAAGGTCAACATTAAAACTAAACTGCTATTTCGTGAGACGCCCTTACTTTTTGCCGAAATAAAATAAAATTTCCTCAAAACTAATTTTTTTATGTAACATGTAATTGGTTGTCCAATTGCTTAAGTGTTTTTACGTGTATAGCGTACATACTTTAATTATTAATAATACTATAATTATTAATTAACGTACTCGTATACGTATAGGCCAGTCGCCGTAATGCCTAAATCGAATCAAATCAAATACATTTATTTGCTTGGATTGTGGAATTTACATTATGGTGTTACATTATCTATGCTAATCTTACTCACACAAATACTCATACTCCTTACATACTCACTCACTTCTCTCAGATACTCATTCATACATTTAATACACAAGAAATTGTGTATTAAATGTACACTCACACAATTGACGCTTACTTTTACGTACGATGTCATACGCTCACACAGGTTATATTTATATAATCCTCTTGATAAATGAAATAATCTAATTATTTCCCTAAATAAGAAAAAATATTATTTAAAGCCACTGTTTTTCTATGAAAATAATGTTTTTTCAAAAAATTACAATTTCTGACAATATGCTAAATATAAATACTGAAATTGAATACCTTTTTGAAACCAACACATCTGTTTGTCCTCCTGAAAAAGTTGCCCGCCAACTTAACATCATTGATGACAACACACTAAAAATCTTGCAGTTTAATATTCGTAGTATCAAGCGTATTTTTGATGGTCTTATAGCGTTGTTACAGAGGATAAATGTCACTATTGATAATATAGTTTTAACGGAGTGTTGGCTGAAGGTCTGCCCAATAATCCACACTCTGCATGGTTACAATTACTACACCTCTGATTTTACATTACAGAACGATGGAGTAGTCATATATATCCGTAAAGAGTTGACATATCATGTGAGCACCCCTGAATTTCAGGAGGCGAATTGCCTGCTCCTACATACTAAACAATTATCCATTATTGCCTTATATCGCTCTCCTTCGTACAGGTCCACTGATATTTTTTTGGACAGTCTAAACAACATTATAAATCAGCACAGCAGTAAGCGATCTCTGATAATTGTCGGTGATATAAATATAAATATTGCCGCTAGGTGTGACTCTTCAGATACCTATCTTAATCTCCTGGCTTCTCATGGTCTTATTCTCGGATATAACACTCCTACTCGTGAAGATAGCTTTTTGGACCATTTCATATACAGGTCTATGTCCTCTTCAGCCTCTATTGTAATCGACACCCATATTACGGATCATGCACCTGTATCAAAGATCTTTCGAGTTTTAAAATGAAACTCGATATCCAAGATGTTGTATTGGAATTGGAGAAAACAAACTTTGATTTTGAACTTTGAAACGAGTTGAACGTGTGCTGATCAGGCTGCTAGTAACCTTATTCACATTTTATCTTCTGTTTGTTAACAAATTTAGTAAAAAGGTTAAAATTCCTAGCAGACAGAGAATAATTAAGCCGTGGGTAAGGCCTTTTACGTTTTATAAAACACAGAGATAAATTATATCGGAAGTGCATTAAAAACAATGAAAACGGAGTGGACAAAATAACCTTTCTTAGATATCGTACCTTTTGTAACAACTTGCTAAAAAGACTGAAAACTGAATATGAGCGTAATCAACTTTTAATAGCTAAAAACAGTCCCAAGGAAACGTGGAATTATTAAAAATATTACAGATCAAAACTCAAAAGATTTTAAATCAAATTAATTACTTACTGTAAATAAAGATCAGGAGGCAGCCATTGTCCAGGTAAATACATTTTAGCGTGGGTAGAGAATTGGTTTCAAAAATTAATACAACAAACTATAATAATCTTAATTTATCTGTTTATTCATCTGATTCCCCAAACTTACCAACTGCTTCTTCTACGTCATCTACCTCACCAAACTGTCAATTTCAATCAATAGCTCTGTTTGACATTGATCAAACTAAAATTGAAAATGTTATTAGTACCCTGAAAAGTGACTGTGCTGTCGGTTGGGATGGAATATCAATATCTGTTGTGAAGGCATCTAAGCACGTTCTCATCCCTATTTTAATTAGACTGTTCAATCTATGTATTTCTACAGGTGTATTTCCTGTTGTTTTTAAAAAAGCCCTCGTTCATCCGATTTATAAGAGTGGGAATGAAGACAGTGTCAATAACTGTAGGCCTATTTCAGTTCTCAGCGTTCTGTCAAAAGTTTTCGAAAAACTGTTTAATAAAAGACTAGTTAACTTTAAACAAATACAACATTTTATCAGAAAATCAATATGGTTTTAGGAAACAAAAATCATCGGAAGATGCCGTAATGAGTTTGACCTCAGATGTAATAAATCACTTAGATGAGGGACGGAAAGCTATGGGAATCTTTCTCGATCTTTCCAAGGCCTTTGACACTGTCTCCATTCCTATCCTACTAAAGAAGCTTAAAAGTATCGGAATACGCGGTTTGTCTCTCAAAATACTTGAAAGCTATCTCTCGCAGCGCAGACAAGCTGTTCTGATCGGAGACCTTATGAGTGGTGAAGAATATATTGACTATGGAGTTCCTCAGGGTAGTGTGCTTGGCCCTACACTTTTTCTTGTGTATATAAATGAATTATGTAATATTCTCTTAAGTAATTGTAAATTTTACACTTATGCAGATGATACCGCAATGCTTATTTCAGGTGAAAATTGGAATGAAGTTCGCATGTATGCAGACGTGGCAATAAAATCTGTAACTCACTGGCTATGTAAAACCTTATTAACCTTAAATATATCAAAAAGTAAATACCTTACTTTATCCCTTACTAAGTAGGCTTTACCATAAGATTCATTTATTGTCCGTGCCCATTCCTGTAGCTAACCGTATACGCCCTGTGATTGCCCAGAACTTGAGCGTAATTCAACTGTTAGGTATCTTGGTGTTTGGCTAGATACTTCATTGTCTTGGAAAGAACATATAACATCCCTGACCCCCAAAATACGGAAATTAATTTAAGTCTTTAAAAGACTGCGGTGCATCATAATTAAAGATTACCTATGTTTTTTTAGTACAGTCGGTTATTTCATACTGTATTCTAGTTTGGGGTGCCGCTGCACAAACTCATATGGTTAGGGTTGAGGTTGCTCAAAGAGCCGTTTTAAAGGTTCGGTTCCCCACAGATAGACTTTACTCTCTCTGCAATGTTCTTTCTGTGAGAAGACTATTTGTACTGCAAACAATACTCCGGAAACATTCAGAACTAGTTTTTGATCCAGAGGTTTATATCAAGCGTAGAGCAGATATTGCATGTCCAACTATAAGTAGGAGAACGGCAGCTGCAAGCCGTCACTATCAGCATCACTATCAGCACAAAGCTCTACAACCTAGCAAATAAAAAATTGGAAATACGCACACACACACGCACACACACACACACACACACACACACACACACACACACACACACACACACACAGACACATACGCATAAGCATAAATCAAAGGCTGCACCTTCAATTCAAAAGTTCATTCAGTTTTTTTTAATTATCAATTGTTTTGTGTATGATTTACAGATGGTTTTCTTGTAAATTTAAATTACAAGGAACATTGTTTTACCTAACTTTAAGAGGGAGCACTTTCACTGCGCTACAGTTTTTAACTTTAGCAGTTGAGAGCGCTAAAACTGTTTGTATGTATAACGAATTTTGTTCCGAATAAACTATTTTATTTTTTTGTTTATCATAACAAGGAACGCACATCCGTCATTGTGGACATGCAAATTTAAAATAATCGTTTCCATTATATAAATTTCACTACACTTAATTAATTTGAGTTTTAAGCATTTCATAAGTCCAATACATAATTAGCTCATTTTAACATTAAATAACATGTTTGATTATTCTACCCACTTTTTCAGTTTCTCACGCTTTAACTCCCATTCTTCATGAAATCAAATCAAATCATCGAAATAGTGAAATATGTATTTATTGGCATGCAATAAACCCACGATGGGTTTAATTGACATACATATATATATATATTGAGAGAGGGATGGGAATCAATCTTTAAAGTAATTAAAAATTAAAAAACAATGTGAATTATAATTTTTATCCTAAGATAAATAAAAAAAATGTCTGGTTACAACGTAATCAAAGCATTTAACTGGTTCCCGACCGCAATCGCAAGCGCATACTGGTGACGTCATGACTTGTACTAAGTACGACATAGCGTGACAACAAACGAAGTATTAACGCGAACTATTTTAAACAAATGTCTTTAAAAGTAAATATTTCAATTTCATTAAAATTTGGCCGGTCCTTTAAAGGTTACCCTGTATATTCTCTCTATACTAAAATTGGATGCATATTGCCGAAATTTTGCCATGGTACAAGGTGTCCTTCACATAATAACATATGTGTTAAAGATAACTTGAACCGTGTACCATTACGCTCAACATAATCTGAAGCGCCTAAGTAACTTTACAAATCGTCACTTGGGCTCCCCTATTGTAAAATCGAATAAGTGGCATTACGAATTAAGCTCGAAATGTGAATTTAAAAGATACAATAAAATGTTATGTACAAAATATACTTATTTTTTTAATGTAAGTATTTGTTTTATTTACAATCCCTTTCTACGTCCATCAAACGGATTGGTGAAGGCGTTACCGTCTCGTGACGAGAATATACTGAAACCTGATTGTTACTTACCTACTATCTACTCGATATATATTACCATTAGAATATACAATAATTTAAGCAGTGTAAAACTGCAAAAAAAAAAATGTCGGAAGAATCTCACCAAACCTGTAACAATCGGTAGTAGCTATCTACTTCTTTTCTTTTCTTTACTAGGCTGCAAATGAAAAAAAATGATAATGAAATTTATTTATTTGCTGAATGAACTTATGTGTTTTTGGAGTTGTTTCAAAACATATTTGTTTATACCAACATATTCCACAACATTGTGGTGTGCAAATGTTTTTAACCCGTTCGCGGACAAAACGTGATTGTACGCCATAATTTGAGATTTCAATATGGCACAACGTATGATGACGTTCAAATATAAAAGTTTATTAACAACAGAACGTTTTTTTTCCGGTGATCTTTCAAGTCAAAATCTTATTGCATGTACCCTGTGTCACAACATGTAAAATACTAGAAACTTTACTGTCACGTTGAGTAAGTTTTTTACCCATTTCAAATTACGTACCGTTGATGCAGCAACGCTACACATTACGCACAACGTATATAAACGTCCCCCGCGCCTTTCAGTGCGACTGTGTCACAGTAGGGGTGCGCTCGAGTTCCAGTGACGAGTTCATGGTGAATCGTAATTTTTGCAGTCACAAGAAAACGTAAGTTTTTATGTTATTACTTGATTGTATTGTTTACTGCACTTGGCTGTAATCTATGTTAGTATAAGCACAATGAATTAATAAGTTTATTGTATGAAATTGGTATATGATGTGGTAGATATTTTGTTTATTTTAGATGAATAAGTGCAAGACAAGACTAATGAGCATTTTCGACGATTTCGACATCTCTACCGAGGCCGATTCTTACCAGAGTGGTGGTGGAAACTTCGGTTCAAATAAAGATTTTGGGAATATATCAAGTTGGGAAATACAGAAATTGACAAAAACCACTATTATGTTTCAATCAAATCTGTTGATACGTCGGCTCAGAGACCCAAAACCGCTATTAGTTTTAAATATTGTAATGATGAATACGATACACAATAAGCTAGAAGTACCCGGTCACGTACTCACGAGGAGGTTTTAGGGTGTGACTCGAATTCCGCAGAAGGAGAATGTTCATAAAGTATGGAAAAAACCCAGGCTCGGCGCTAACGAAATGTCTATTTATCGGTATAAATGAGTAATGAAATATGCCATCATCGAAAACGATAGCTAAATGTGGGATCACTAACTGATGCTGAAACGGCCCAAACAGTGTATTTTTGCTATTTTCACAGTCTAATTCTTCTTTGGGGAAATTCTGCTGATATAAGTACCTACTAGGTATATTTGTATTACAAAAAAGAGCTATTTAAAATCTTAATGTAATTTTAATTTAATTTCTCCCTTACAAATTACGTTGAAAGTTATACACATAGTTACACAGATCCATGCAATACTATTAAAATGAATTCATCACTGCAGAAGTAATTTACACATACAATGGTCATTACTTTCGGTTTTCTTCAATAGCTTTTTTAAATTTTAGCATTTGTTCAGTGCTTTAGAAAAAATCTTACGAGTTTTAAATATAAAATAGATTTTCACCTCAGGATTTGAACCTACACCTTTCTTATTGCTCTAGCCATTTGAGCAACCGAGGATTCAAATCATGTAATTTTAAATTTTTAGTTTCCTTAAAATTAAGAAAATTCACGCCAACTTTTTTAAGTCTCTCAAAATATTAGATACCTTTACCATGTTTATATATTTTGGCTGTATGTGTGTTTGTAAAAAAACATCTTCATTTGTTTCAAGCAAATGCTGAAGTCCAAGGTTTATCACATTTTAGAACTAGTGAGAAACTCCATGTGCAAAATTGAGAAACCAAAAGCTCAATATTTGCAAAACTAATATAGGTATATTGCATGTCCATTCGTATATACAACTAGATTCCTGATAATCTTCAATCATTGCGATTAAAAAGATTTCAAAAGAAGGTATTTTACTTGTTAGAGGAAACGTATTAAATATTTATTTGCATTTTAAAATCATAATTCATAATTAAAATTGTATTGTATTGTATTTTTTTATGAACATAAAGACATCGTGTACATTGTTAAATCATTAATTTTATAAATATTAATATACTTACTTGCACACCACAATGTGGTAGAATATGTCGGAAAGCTTAAATAAGTTTGTAACAACTTCAATACGCATATTCCGCAAATAAATATATTTTCTTTCTAATAGTGGTTTCAGAGCCACAACTAGACTCATACCACCGCAAAGCTCAGACCCTGAACTTATGAGAGGCGTTAGTCACTTTATATCCAAGCCAGTTTCACCGCCACCACCGGGTCATGATTGGAATCGATTCGGAAATCCCCCGCCATCAAATTATTTTAGAACTAAAGAAACACATTTTAACGAGACCTATGAAAACTATGACAGGACAGTTATCCGGAATACTCAAGACTGTTACGACCAACAAACTATAGTGACCCCTATTACCTCTACGAATTCCAAGACTATAGTCAACCGCCTTATGCGTATTTTCTTTGTAACTATCCCCAGTATAATCATAATCAATCCCCTAATAATGAAATAGAAACACTAGCCTATAAGAGCAAGATTTTCTCAAGAGCAGCTCAGAACGAAAATAGAATTGGATATACAGTAAGGGGTAGAAAGGGTTTACCTACATTTGCCTAAAGACTTCCATTTGAAGTCACAAATTCACAAGTGACTAGTGTTCACGAGTATTATATCATCATACCGAGTTTCCCAAGTGGAGTTTTTTATTCTTTGTACTTATATTCGTTTATACAAAAAGATCAGCTTCTTGTGAGGCAGCCTATAAGAGGCGGACAAAGGTTAAATTGATCATTACCAACAAGAGCACTGGCGGTAGTGCCGCGACTCGTCCGGGGCCGGCCGCCATATTGAGTGTCGTGTCCCAGCCCCGGGGGTCGAGTAGCCGGTTAACTTGCGCAATTGGGCTAACACCTCGACCAAAAAGAGACTCGCATCTACAACATCTACGATGGCTATCGGCCACGGACGTTTCTTTACAATCAAAAGAGACGCATTCGCTGTCTTATCAGTTATCACATAAAAAAACTTTAAATGTTCGAGCAAAGGTAGTTAGGTAGTGGCACGGGGCACCTCCCTGGTAGAGGCACTTCTGTATCCTGGGGACATTGCACATTTTAGCTAAAATAGTAATATATTAAGGTCAACGATTTGCATTTCCGTGATTGACTCCGTTGTACCTATTATCAGTGGATCAAATCTAACTTCCAAATAACTTAGAAACGTGATATTGGGGTATTATGACAGTAAATAAACACAAGCATAACTTCCTTTTCTATATCAATGAATACTCATTTAATTTTAAAAATGACAATACGTATCACGATTATATCTTCACAAAAACAATATCTCGTCAAAAACACAAATGTTAAATAATAGCCTAGCCAATTTTTTTCAGTTTTGGCATAGGCGTTAGTATCTGCCATTAGTCATAGTTCAAATTTCCATAAAGTTACCTGATTTAAAAAAAGGAGTAAAACGGCGGCCCCTTACCCAAGCTCATAAGGGTTTCAGTGAGATTTGGTGGCAACGAGGAATTACACGATACATTAATTTCTTCAGTTGACGTTTGGACTTTAACCGAACAAAATTGTTAAAAATGCCACCTCTTTAAACAAGACCCTGGTATGATTTTCTACGAGGGCTTCGTTAAATTCGTTAAATTGGATAACTCGGTGGAAATTTAAACTTGACTTATGGCATGTCAAAAATTTTTATACAAAAAAACGTACATTTCAATTATTACAATATGATTTTTGGGGTCAAAATGCAAGCAGCAGCTTGGTCCTACTGGTTGTGACGCGGGGTTAAGAGCCGTCCGCTAAATTTATGTTTTTATAATTTCAGGATTACACGAACTATTCCAACAGAACAAAAATTATAAAAAAGTGTGCGGCTTATGTCTCTCGAACGAAATTGCACATTCAGTATACCGATTCAACAAGCGCCTGGGACTCACTACTTATAAAAATAAGGCTTTATTTGTCTAAACCTTAACTGTGTTATTAATAAACAAGGATTAATAAACATGTAAAATTAGTCTGTATCACAGTGTAAGAAAGATTATAAAACCAAGTTGAACCATGAAGTACTTTAACTCATTTTCGCTCCAAGGGGTAGGGTTACACTTGAATCTCGATTTCATACAAATTGGAATTGGATGTCGTTTTTCGTACTCTTGGCTCTTCGACAGTACTAGCAGATTAACATTTACTGTTTGTATTGTGTGAGTTACTTTATTTGGTCTGAAAATAATATCCTTTAGTTATAAATTACTCTTTGTAAGTAATATAAGCGTTGAGGTAGTCCTGCACGGGGAGGGTCTCGTAGGGCTTAGGATTGGGATTGGAGAGGGACAGGGTCAAGGAAGGCGCGGCGAGGGGCTCGGGCTCCTTGCGACGCTTTCTGTTCTTCTTGTCCCAGGGCGCGTAAGGGATCTTCAAATGCACGGTCTGTATGTGGAGCTTCACGGCACTGCTCTGGGTGAAGCGCCGATTGCAGTGCTGGCACTGGTAGCGCTTCTCCCCCGTGTGGACCTGTGTGGCCCACAAGTACCCAACTACAGTCTTCTCGTGAACTTGTGTATGGCACAGATGCAAGTTCCGATTAGCAAGAATGTATTGTTCGCCTTGGCGAACTTTACATTCATTCGTATGACACATTTTAATGATGATGCCAAGAGAGATATCGGGAAAAAGGAGAATCTGTACTTCAAAGTGACACCCTCAACCGTGTGAGTCCGGGGACTGGGTCATACGTCTGTCTTCCCGCCATGAAGCTCGTAATAGGCGAGCACAGGTTAAATGGGTCTTTACTATTATATCGTATTTACGATCTGGTGATAGAGTGCCGTGCTGGTACTCTTCCGGTTTGGATCCAATTACGCCTTACGTATTCCTGCCGCCATGATGTCACTATCACTGTTCGGTCTAAAGGGGTAGGACAACCGACAAGTTGCACAACTATCCTAACAGCCTGAGAGCAGGACAGCTACGCACCTACAAAATGTGGTATCTATAGGCCACAGTCATCTCTCACCATTAGGAGAGCCGTGTGCTAGTCGCCGTCTAGTTACACAAGGAAATACTTTAATAAAATAAATCTGACAACGGATTGCTAAGTGCGATGTCGATTCCTAATTCATTTTGAAATGAATATGTTCGAGGATGACAGTGAGAACTTTACGTGTGCTGGAACATAGGCTTGTTTCTTGTTTAAGTGGTGTCTAGTACATGGTGTGTGGTGTGTGGTCTGTGGTGGGAGGATACTCACGACAAGATGTCGGTCCCGGTTGCTGGTCATGCTGAAGCGGCGCTCGCAGTGAGGGCAGGCGTACGGCTTCTCGTGTGTAGTGTGTAGTGTGTGGTCTGTGGTGCGAGGATACTCACGACAAGATGTCGGTCCCGGTTGCTGGTCATGCTGAAGCGGCGTTCGCAGTGAGGGCAGGCGTACAGCTTCTCGTGTGTAGTGTGTAGTGTGTGGTGTCTAGTGTGTAGTGTGTGGTCTGTGGTACGAGGATACTCACGACAAGATGTCGGTCCCGGTTGCTGGTCATGCTAAAGCGTCGCTCGCAGTGAGGGCAGGCGTACGGCTTCTCGTGTGTAGTGTGTGGTGGTGTGTAGTGGGTAGTGTGTGGTCTGTGGTGCGAGGATACTCACGACAAGATGTCGGTCTCGGTTGCTGGTCATGCTGAAGCGGCGCTCGCAGTGAGGACAAGCGTACGGCTTCTCATGTGTAGTGTGTAGTG
>NJDC01001765.1:26526-39772 GCA_002245475.1 Calephelis virginiensis | reverse complement strand
ACTGACTGCAAATTAGTTCATTTGTATTAATTTTACAATTGTACGCCTTATAGGCAGAATATAGAGCTCAAACCAAATTTGTAACAACTAGCAATGTACCTATATTCGAACAATAAATGAATTATGAATTATGAATTATGCCCTATTATTTTCAGCCGACACTTGGGACTCTGTCTTTGGTCTAGCACAGCGTGGTCTAGACTCGGTTTGCGACTGGTTCAATCTAAACTTATTGTCACTTAATTCTAGTAAAACAAAATACATGTTATTTACAAATAAAAGTAATAGAAATATCCCATTAAACAAGAAAATATTTGCACATTCATGCAATAATTCAAATATACATATTTGCAGTTGCCCTTCACTAGAGCAAGTTGACAGTTTTAAGTATTTAGGTGTGATAATTGACTTTTCGCTTTCATATAAATCTCATATATATAACCTCGTTTCTAGGTTAAGAAAATTGATTTATATATTTAAATTAATACGACATATTACAAACAAACATATTCTAAAGACAATATATCTAGCGCTATGTCAAGCAATCATCAGTTGTTGCATAACCACATGGGGGGAGCTGCTAAAAGCCACCTTTTAGAGATCGAAAGGGCCCAAAGAGCAATTTTGAAGGTTGCTGCTTTTCTTCCATACAGACATCCTACCACGGAGCTTTATGGTTTCTGGAACGTGCTCTCTGTTAGGAAAATCTTTATCTTTAATGTCATACAAAGAAAACATTCCGAATCGAAATTTGAACCCCATTTTAATGCTGACAAAAGACGTAGAGGTGCGGTGCTTTCACTCGAAGCTTTTAATACTAAACTACCGTTTAAACATTATTCTTTTTTAGGAAATTTCTTGTATAATAAAATAAATTACAAACTCAACGACTACTCAATGACGAAATCAAAATGCAAATTTACGCTTATTAATTGGCTGAGAACTTTAGATTACGAAAATACCGAACTGCTTATAAAGACAGCATTATAATTATGCACACACACACACACACACACACACACACACACACACACGAACAGTCGCATATATGTACACATACATACACTGAAGCATAGCACATATAGTTTCTAATTTCAATTTCAATTTGTTTTACTTACTTACTTTTTTATTTAGATATTATATAGCGTCAATATCTGTACCGTTTGGATTGGCGGGGGCCTGGTGACCTGTAATTTAAGTACTTGTACTTAACATAGGCACCAGACTCTCACAAAACCTGGTTTTCAATCCGTATATTCAAAATATTAACAAAAGTGTACTTAATATAAATCAAAATTAATAAATTAATAAAATTGTTAATTCAATTGGGATCTTGGGGCCCAGGATGTGGGTCGTCCGGGGGGTGCATTATTCGGTCGGCACTCACGTTAAGAAGGGCGGTGCGGAGCCCTTCTTTCCGCTTCGGGGGTTTAGCGTTTGCGTAAGCACGAACACCGTGACGTGTTTACGTAGTGTTGTCATGGTAGCAGGCTTACTCCAATGTTTGATGGTTTGTTTAGTAACAAATGGGTGTACGCTATAATTGTTTCTGCGTGATTGTGGTTATGTTTGTAAACAGTGTGGTAAGTACTCTATTGTTTATTATTATGAGGTTTACGATGTGGTTGTATGACTAGATCAGGTGTTACGGCTTTGTTTTGATATTTCTGAATTAATATATGTTACTAACTGCTACCCGCGGCTTCGCCCGCGTAGTCTATTTAATATTTAACTCTCCAACGCTACCCGTTGAAATTTTAAGATGAAAAACGTCCTACGTCCTTCTTCAAACTTTAATCTATTTTTATTTAAATATCATCAAAAAAGTATTACACGCTGATGTTCTGGAAAGAAAAAAATTAGAAAGTAGTGCACTGAGCACAACCATTCCATAAGGAGTCAACCACGGGCATACCACGAGTCTGTGTCGCGCGGTCTTGAAACTGTAGTGTTAACGTAGTGAGTATATTCTATTTGATAGTATTATTTTAAAACTGCGATATCTCCTAAGATAATTATTCAAATCTAGTGATGTGAAATGCAATTTTGTTTTAAATTAAATACTTGTGATGAATGAAGTATTTTTTTGGATAAGGATTAACATCGTATTTATAAAATAACCTTCGCAAATAATGCATTATTTTAAAACGAATTTGGTTAATATAAAAAAAGGTTACAGTCAGCTAACCTTAAAAGATAGAAATGTGCTGTCGCGGACTTTTAAAGGGGAACAATTCTTTCATACATGATTTTTACGAAACTTTCACCGTTAACGCAGCGCACGCTCTCAATAGGAAAAAATCCCCCGATTTTAAAACATTTATCATTGGTGCTCCGCTCCTATTGATCTTAGCGTGATGATGTATAGCCTGTAGCCTTCTTCAATACATGGACTTTCTAACACTGAAAGTTCAAGCAAACAAACAAACAAACTCTTCAGCTTTTTAATATTAGTATAGATAGTATAGATTTTGGTTCCGAGCTCTTACATAAAAAATATAGACGAGCTGCTTTCATACCAATTTAGTCATAAAAGGCGAGTATCGGTTCATTTTATTAAGAGAAAAATCTGGAAAATTATTTTGTCTATACTAAACACATTTAGCGGTGACGTGGTTTTGCACGTTTTCATGTTTATATTCTTTTATAATGAGGTTAATAAGTATGCTCTTGATTAAATTATCGCTATAAAAAGTAGCCTATGTTCTTTCATTCCTCATTAAGTGTCTGAATACAATGTTTCACTGTTATATCTTCAAAAATGACGATTTTACATACGAACATTCATCACCTGTTTTTACCCCAATTTCCTTCCCCAATTTTCACTATAAAAAGTAGCCTATGTTCTTTCGTTCCTCATTAAGTGTCTAAATACAAAGTTTTACTGTTACAGCTTTAAAAATGACGAATTTAGGTACATATGAACAGTCATCCCCTCTTTTTACCCATTCTCCCCCATTTCATAAATTTACCATAAAGTGTCTAAGTATAAAGTGTCTAATACAAAGTGTCACTGTTACAGCTTTAAAAATGATGAACCCCTCTTTTTACCCATTCTCCCCTATTTTTTGCAATAAAAAGTAGCCTATGTTGTGCTTCAGGGTCTATTCTCTGTACCAAATTTCATCAAAATCGGTTTACTGGTTTAGGCGTGAAAGCGTAACGGACAGACAGACAGACAGACAGAGTTACTTTCACATTAATAATATTAGTAGGGATTTTTAACCAGTTTTGCTACTTTGTGCTCCGCTGGTTCGGTCATGTGGAAAGAATGACAGATGAAAGATTGACAAAGCAGATATACAATGCGAATGTGGATGGATGTAGGTACCCGAGGAGACCAAGGCTGACATTTCACGATCAGATCAATCGGATATTATCCGAGGGTGGTGTCAAGAGTCTCTGAAACCGGCGTGTTTGTATGAAAAATTGTATGAAAACTTTATTCACCGAACATTTCTTTAAAATGGCAAAAAGATAAAGAACTAAGGCTATCATGGCTAAAAAATACAACTTTAAATAATATAATTTTGTTGATTTGGGCCAAATCCTCATCATAGTTTTGTTTTTAAATAGCTCTGTCCCATGAAAGTTTATGTCATGTTGATTCTTATACTTTTTCGTTTGTACAAGTATCCCCTATCCACATTTGTAGAATTATCGTGCGCCGCCATTTTGAAAAAAAAAACACAAAATGGCGCCAAGGCACTAAGACAGGCTTCATACGAAAAAGTTGAATCCCCTTTTATCCACGTTTTCCTGGGTGGTGGAAGTTGGCGGCCTGCCGCTTCTAGGTTCGTATTCAATACTTGACCGCGTTTTATTTCAGCTACACACTTTTTTACACACGAATACAATGGAGCAGATTCCCCTAAAGTATCAACCATGTCTTCATCAATTTGCTTAGGAGTTAGCTCCTTCTTATGTAAGTATTTGATCACCGCACGCTGTTCAATTATTTCCATTGTGAGAAAATGTTACGCTTTTCCGTAGGCAAAAAAAAATAATAAAAAAATACTGACAGCTGTAACCGCTTGCTACTTTGCACACGTACTAGTGAATAAACAAGCTTCAATTTGAGTGTTTAAAAATATTTAACACTTGTTTGCTAAGTGAGGCCACGAACTTTTGGATTTACCCTAGTATCGCCCTAGATCTAGTTAAGGCGAATCTGAACTCGATGGGTTTCCTATTTTAGGGTTACGTCGCCTATTTGCAAGCTCCATCATCAGACCAGCTCAATTGTGCCTACATTCGTTAGTGTTTTACTCATAGATTTAGTATGTACTAGATAAACAAAGTCAGTTAAAAAGTGAAACCAAAAAAATATGCGTGAGTGTGAGTAAATTGTTTATGTATGAGTTAAAAAAAGGGTTGTTAGAAAGGTCACGTACGTTATCGATATCGATAAATTAACAAACTATAAGTAAATTAGCATCTTTTCTTTACCCTCATCTATTATGATATAAACAATATCAAATTTTATGTTGTATGACTATTAAGACATTATATTCGTGAAACATTGGCTTTATGTATCACTAGCATAGTGACTAATAGATGGTAGATTTGTACCCGAAGCCTGTCTTTTAGGGTCACCATCTTTGTCTTTGTCGACCGAAACAGCAATGTTATTCATTATCATGTTCCGGTTAGAGCGTAAGGTAGCCGTTAAAATGATGTAAGTGGCATTATTATCCCGCCAAACAAATAGGAAAGTACAACTTTTTATATGACTTGAGACTTGAGACCAAGGCTTGAAATTCCGGTATTTTTAGGAACCGGTATTAATGACCTTGAAGCAATACCGATACCAAGGCGTTACCTGTACTGTTTGTACCGGTACCAGACTTAACACCGGTACTATTGATTTAAGGGTTCTGGTACCGGTACTGTTTAAATAATACCGGTACTAGAAAACATGTTACTTATTATTTTTTCTTCAATCGAAGATATCTCTGTTCATTAATGAGAATTTAAAAAAAATATCGATACCTAAAAAGGAAAATTGGCAACGTCGCACTTGTATTTAAAGGGTACCTTAATTTGATACCGGTTTTTATCGGTAATAGTACCGGTACTTGTTAGATATCGGTATTGAGTCGGTACCGTTATACGAAGTACCGGTACTCACTTTCGAACCGCTATCAATGTATCGAAATGGCAGGAACCGGTAAATATCGGTTCAGAACCTGTAATTTTCGTACCGGTTCCAAGCCTTGCTTGAGACAGCAATCAAGCATACGACTCTCCTTGTGGTTATGGACAACCGTAGATTATTGACATTATACATCCTATAGGTGCATCGCTGTCCTGTGACTTGAATGTTCAGCGTAATATGCAAGTCTAGCTTCCCAAGCTTTCCCACCGGAACGAACGTTTTTATAATCATATTTCAACTATTTAGTTACTGCGGGTAATCTTCTCGCCAGCATTATGGTTTTCAAATAAAAATAAATTAATAGGATCACGCAGTAAAAAGTTACGAGGTAATACACATAAAAATACCTTCGATTTAAAATCCTCTTCTTTTTTAATTCGGTTAAAAATGACCAAATGTGAGTGATCCAGGGAATCAAGTATCAAGTATTCATAAAAAGATTACGTATAAGCGCATCTCAGTCTTAAGTAGAAATGTATTTTTCGAAATACAAGTTGGTTAAACAACCAATGTTGAAATCCCTTGCTAAAGAGTATTTATACTCTTTGGTTGACATTCATCGATATTTAGGACGTCACCGCGTTGTCAAGCCCTAGCGTAAACAAACAATTTATTATTTTACATAATATCTTTGTTTATGCCTTTTAAGGGTACAAAATACTATTATAAATAGCGCTTACAGAACACGACATCGTAATTGCCTTTATATTTTATTCCAGTTAAATAGTAAGATTATGAAAATAATTCACAAAATTCACAGCGATGCACTATGACAGGAACACTATGAGCTCTTACTCGCGTAAATATTGGCACATAGGTACCTGACTCTCTCTCTCTCTGTTCCTCTAAGGCAATTTGTATCTGATAAGGACTTCTCTCTCCCACGCTTTGTTGATCTTGTACATACTAAATCTATGGTTTTACTAGAACATCTCAGATTTGTCTAAAATTAAAATAAATAACCATAATGTGACTAATACCCATTACGATGATAACAAATGATCTGATGTTAAAGGTCTTTTTAAATAAATTTCCATTAATGATAGATACGAACAACCTCGATCACGTCAACTTTCAAATAAAAAAACCACATCAAAATCCGTCTGCCCGCTGGAAAGTTGCGATGCCACAGACAGACACACGCACAAACACGTCAAACTTATAACATTTCTCGTTTTACAAATGCAGTTGGTCGTTTTTTTTAAATGGACATGCATTATAATTAATTAAAAACACTCTAAGCGACGACGCAGTTCTTACTTTGAAAAAAAAAAAAAATTAGATGAATTTTAATAAAGTGTCAAAGGTGATTTATTAATTTGATCTAAGATTAGTTTTTTTTCTGTATGCTTGTAAATAAATGCCAGAAAAGAAGAGAACATTTAGTAGCTGACTAACATACCACACACTTTATAAAATAAACAAAAATTTAAACCAAAATTTAAATTGAACAAAGAAAATCCTAACTGACCAGCGTGAGTGCGTGCGTCTCTCTCTCTCTCTGAGTGTGTGTTTGTGAGAGAGAGAGAGAGAGAGAGAGAGAGAGAGAGAGAGAGAGAGAGAGAGCGAGAGAGAGAGAGAGAGAGCGAGAGAGAGAGAGTATGGTGTTACGTGTGTTTAGGTTTGGTATCTGATGTAAGTGTGATGTGTGATGTGTGTCGTGTATGGCGTGTATACTGACGATTGCGCAGGTGGTGGAGGTGGGCACGCCGGTGTTGACGATGCCGGTGCTGGGCCCGGGGCGGCCCGCCCGTCCCCGCCCCCCACCGCGCCCCACACCCTTGCTCGGCTGGATAGACCTGTCCGAATACATACACTCATCATCAGGTACAAACTGGGGGACCAGAAAGGACTGGACAGTAGAGGTTCGTGACAGCTCATCCTGTTTTACAACTCAAATTTTACACACCTCTTTAAAAAACAGAACAGTAATATTTAGGGTAAAATTACTATTAATACATAATGTGTTAGGTACATCCGTTAAAATCATGGAAGTAATAAATCTTTTTTATGTCTCAACTCGTACTTTGCAACACTGACATTTGACATTTCACTTGAAACAAAATGTTATTTCACTACAATTGTTGCTAGGTTCCAGTAAATTTTATATTTTGGTGATTTATCTGCACTTGAAAAATAGAGTGAAATATGTAGGTACTAAGTACTTACAAGTGTAGCGACGATTCGAATGTGATTAGTAAGTACTTCATTAATTTGACAAATGGTTGTTTAAGTTGATTTGCTTTATTTTATTTTGATTTCACCATCGAAAGACGTTCTATTAGAGTATCGGAAGGAAGCCCAGTGGAATTTTATAACTGCAAATTTTATAACTTATAACCTATGAGATATGAAATTAATACGACTTTGGAACAACATCTATCAATTTTTGATCTTTTATTTTATTGTTTTGTTTCCAGTATGTTGGGAACTAAAAGAGAAAAATGAAGACTGGTTGGTATAAATGCTGACAATTAAATCACTGGTAGAGGCCCACCTTATACTAGATTCTTGTCTAAAAGAAACAATTGCGAAATAGCTATTATGGGACTCAGATTTGGCCATGGAAACCCGAATGTAAGTGTTGACCTTTTCGCAAATGTTGTAGGTTTTATTTGTTATAAATGTTTATGTTCAGGATAGATAAGCAAATGCACAAACTTCTTGATGGTACAAATATCCTTACATGTAGGCGCTAAAGAGGTAAATAGTGCATTGTTACCTTACTTGCAAAATGGATGAATGTAAGTCCACGAAAACAAGATAATGACATGCACTGGTATTTTGATTTATTTAGTAACATATTTGTTTTGCGTAGGGTAGGGTAACCTTTACACTTGTACCTATTGTACATACATGATATACCCACCGCAAAAAAGCGACACACCTATAGCATATTTTGTCTCTATATGCCATGGTTGTTTCTGACCTGATGAAGACCCGTGTGCTTATTCGCTGGCCAATCACATAAAAAAAAACTATGGTGTCTTTAGGCCATGATTATTTCTTAACATCACTAGAGCCTGTGGCAAAGATACAAATGGAAAAAGTATGTTTGTTGCTGTCTTTTCGCATAAAATAATATTTAAGCAGAGATAAGTGGTACTAGTTTTATCTACATTTATTAGAATATAAAGCTTTTAAGTTTATTTTTATCGATTACACAAAAGTTACTGAAAAGGTTTGGATAAATATTGTACATACTAAGCCTGTTGACCTGTAACAGGAAAACGCATCTCTATTTATTGAATGTAAACCAAAGCTATATGTTCTAATGTTAAAAGATAACTACCACAGTTAGTACTACTGCCTCTCAAGTTATCACTATAAATCTAAAGTATGCTTATGCTAAAGGCAAATAAATTTTCCAATTTTCTGAAAAATGTTCGAACGCAAGATATTAACAGTGCGTAAATTAACTCCTCTTCAAACTTAAACACTGGCAAAAGAAAATTTAAATGTGGACTTATTATTTTATTAACCTTATTAAGTCTAACCACACATTTTTATATCAACGGCATAACACAATTATATTAAATTTTTCTTTTAGGTTGACTAGATTTGGCAAGAAGAGTTCTGCCTCATAAACAAATGCAATGAGCAGCAGGCTGATGGAGTAACTGCCCATTTTATTGAAATATTACTTAAACTATTAAACAGCTTGCAGACGCAGCGAAAATATATTTATCCAACATTGAACCTAACCAAGAATTATTGGAATTGTGATGCATTATTTTATATTAATAAAATATTATATAATCTTGAGGAAAGTCAATGAGGAGCAGAGTAAGAATATCTCGGCATTAAAACAACCAGCATTGCATACACCATCAAATAACCACGAGTGAGGATTAAGGGATCTACCCCAAAGAATAAAGTGATAGGATCATTAAAAAGGCAAAATAGTGATAATAAAAATACACGTGTTAGTCTTTTTTCTCAATTCAGTCAGTCTTAAAAATTTCATCTCAAAAGGACTCTCAGTCTAGTAAATGTGTACTCATAAAATCCAGTTTAATAAGTGTATCTCCCAAACATAATAAAAAAACAACTAAAAAATTAGAAAAACCAAATATTACCTTAGCTGAATACAAACTAAATCTAGAAAAATTTAATGTCGAACCGAATAAATACAAGCTAAGGACGTAATAGTTTTCAAAAAAGTGAGTATACCCTATCATTTCAGTTTAAAGAAAGATTTTTTTCAAAAACAGTAAGAACAGAAAATAGTTCCTAATACTTCAGTAAATAGGTACTATATAGTTAGTACTATACCATACTACTTTAGACAAAAAACATCCAAAAAATCATTAAATATTAATAATAATAATCAGCTCTTTCATTAATTAATTTTGATTACTGCATCAAAACATTGCTAGTGCATTAAATAAGCATGATTATCTTCAAGCCGCTGTCAGTGAACTCAGAAACTCTCTAGGTAAAGTACATGTTATTTGTCTTACTGAAACATTTTGAAACAAGGTTCTGCACAATTTTTTTAATATGATGGATACTACACAGCTTTTAATTTCTTGCGCAATAACCACCATCCCGGTAGCACCTGTATGTTAGTAAGTAATTAACTTCATTTTGAGACTTTGGATTTACTAATGCACATACCACACGCTTTTGAATGCTGTGCAGTGAAGATAATAAACTATAATTTGACAGTAATATGTATATATCGTACTCGTAGTTCAAGTGCAAATATCTTTCTTCATAATTTAGTACTTATAAATTTATTATGCTACATATTTACCTATATTAAATAAATTTGTTTTATGGGGAGATTGGAATGTAAGCCTTTTACAATCTAATACTCATAAAAAACTTAAAAGAATTTTGGAAAGTAATAATTTTTGTCAAAATATACAAGGAAACTTGCATGTAACTGCTTTCAATTTAGACATTGTTTGTGCTCACATTATTGATTTATCTGAACATGAAATCGGACAAAGTATACAAGTAGACATTGAGCCAGTTTCATCATATTGTAAACCAAAGCGTACTTTTTGGTTTGAAACAAAGCATATATTTGGACAAAAAATGTTAGTAAGTTCTATGAATGTTTGTTATCTTTAAGTTTTAGTGAAGTCCTTACTTGTGATAATTGTGAAGAGGCTTTTAATGAATTTCATGATACCTTTATGTTACTTTATGAATTATGTTTTCCGAAAATTCAATTTAGGGTTTCAAACAAGCCAATAAAAAACAAATGGCTGTCTTAAAGGTCTTTTAAAGCGTTGTAAAGTAAATCGTCATTTGTATTTAAATTATCGTTATTCTCAATTTAACAAAAAGGGAAATAAGATGAGATGTAACTCAACGTTATAAAAAGGTATTATCTAAATGTATACTAGAATCTTGGAAACAGGCATCGTTATAACATACTAAACAGTCTTTTAATGAATGTTATAGGATATAATTAAACGTAAATTTCAAAATAAAATGTCTAAAGAAGAAATAGAGCAAGTTAAAATAAATAGCTCGGTATATACTGATGCCCAAGAAATTTGTAATTACTTCAATGAGTTCTTTATCAATCAGATTAAATCTTGTTATAAAATCAGACTTGTTCTACAAATAGCATAAAATCTCATAATTTGTCTAATCATAATAAAACTATGTGCTTGACACCAGTTGATAAGTATTATTAAGTCAAGTCAAGTCAGTTAAAAACTATTCATTGTGTTAATCCCAGATACCCTTACCCTATGTGTGTACCAATTTTCATGAAAATCGGTTTAAAAATTTTTGCGTGAAGAAAAAACAAACAAACAGACAGACGTACTTTCGCATTTACAATATTAATAGGATAGGATTTATATTTTTTATAAGGAAAATATTCTTGTCCTTTAAAAAAAAAGTCTATTGTCAAGCCATTATTTAAAGAAGTGATATGTGATATGAACAGTTATACACCAATGACAAATATATACATCAATAAATCCCCTTAATTTCTAAATTTTTTGAAAAATAATGTATGACAAATTATACAGTTATTTATTTCAATTTAATTAATTAAAAAACTATCGGCCCGCCCCGGATTCGCACGGGTATAAAATATACATATAGACCTTCCTCTTCAATCACTTTATCTGTTTAAAAAAAACACATCAAAATCCGTTGCGTAGTTTTAAAGATTTAAGCATACAAAGGGACAGAGAAAGCGACTTTGTTTTATACTATGTAGTGATAATCAATATGGATTAATAAAAGGCAGGTCTACAGTTTATAAATGTTTCGACTTAGTTAAAAGTAACTGAATGCCTAAATGGTAAACCCTTGCTGTATTTTTAGTTTCGAGTAAAGAGTTTGATTTTGTATCACATAAAATTTTGTTCCGAAACTTGAGAGATATGATATTAGAGGTAATTCATTACAATGGTTTAAAAGCTATTTAGATAATAGAAAGCAATGTGTTGAAATATCAAAAGTAAGTGGAAACCGCAAGAAAGTCTATACTTCAAATTATCTGACGACAAAAGAATTGTCTATATTATATGACGATTAGCTTATGCTCTCGTTTTACGAGCTGCCTGGCAGAGGAAGGCAGATATCTATTCTGCAAAAGAGCCCGGACCAACACGAGGAAAACCATAACCATATAGATTAGACCATAGAAAGACCATCTATCTGCACCGATATCTCAACGGTTCTAGATAGTTATCGTAACTTAAACTATAGTTATAACTTATTAATAAATATACGTAGAGTCACTTTGAATTAATTGATAAGCCTATCAACTAACTGTTCACCAAGTATCCATGACGGGAACAGCAATAGGTACCTTAGGTTCATTTTATGCTAGTTGTTATTTGTATCCTTTAGCAAGTTTATTAAATTAAAGAAACCTTAATTTTATTTATGCGTATTCGCTGTTGTAAGCCTGTACAATAGGCTATTGATAATTACCAACAAGACCAATATTGGTAATAGAGTACTGAGCAGCAGCTTGTACCCCGTACCCCGATACGGGGTAACTGACCATCGTCTTACTTATTTCTGGCGCCACAATCACTCTGTCATGTTTTGGTTTGGAGGGTTGGGTAGTCGGCAGACTTGCACAATAAGCTTGACATTCAGGCCAAAAGAAAGTTCCGCATCTATGACATCTATGGTGTCTACAGGCGACTGTTGTCTGTTAGCATCCGGAAATACTATGTTCGCTGACCTTTTACATTCAAAAAAGCCAACAAGTAAGTATCAATCCACTACATACACTCGGTAACATAATGGATTACAAGGAAGCATTGCTTAAGCTACAATAAGCAGAAACGAATACCTACATCGACGAATTTGGCAGGATTTATTAGTAAGCAATCGACTGTCAGAGAGCTATTATGAGCTATTTTGCAAAATAGTTATTTGTTAAGTACATCTGATACATATGCGGTAATAAGTATTCTTCAACATCACCCGAAGAAGAAGAATGAATACGCAAGCTTGCAAAAAAACTTTTGACCCTTCTTTACGAAAATTATGTAGACGCAGGAGCATAAAATTTGCACACTTGTAGTTTATGTGTTGGAGAAATGCAGAACGCTAATATTTTTCAATAATAATGCTTATAAAGTACATTAAATTAATAAATAAAACAATACCCACACTACCATGCATTTGACACACACAAACAAAGATATTGATGATAACGATAAAGATCACAGATGGCGCACTAAAAAGTTTGAAAACAAAGTAGATGATCTCGAGAAATGAAGATGGCGTATTATATCAACAAGATATTAAAATTTATTATAGTCGAATTTCGACCAATGGGCGACCACTAGTTTATTTAAATGAGGAGGTGATAGCTGCGGTAGACGAGTACATAAGTTGCAAGAAAGATGGAGGAAGTGCATTGCACCTTATTATTTTTTATTCAATATTTTTTTCTGTTAGTTAGGCCACAACTTTTGGGTCAACTCTCGTACTTTTGGCGATTGGATTTTAGGCACGTCTAGTAACGTTTTTAGTTTTTAAGTCGAACTTATTTAAAAAAAAGTATCTTCACGCCCATATCCCCGAAGAGGTAGGCAGAGGCACAACCAGGGCACCCACGATTAGCCGAAGATACTAAGTCCTACAATG
>NJDC01001765.1:0-26453 GCA_002245475.1 Calephelis virginiensis | reverse complement strand
TCAATATTTTTTTCTGTTAGTTAGGCCACAACTTTTGGGTCAACTCTCGTACTTTTGGCGATTGGATTTTAGGCCATGTGTGCACGTCTAGTAACGTTTTTAGTTTTTAAGTCGAACTTATTTAAAAAAAAAGTATCTTCACGCCCATATCCCCGAAGAGGTAGGCAGAGGCAAAACCAGGGCACCCACGATTAGCCGAAGATACTAAGTCCTACAATGTGATAGGTGGCAAACCTATCGCCAACCGGGCACATATCCAATCCCGAGCAACGTTTTTTTATTAGAAAATTGGAAAAACCCAATTTTTCTTTTTGTTGCCCGACCCGGCATTCGAACCCGGGACCTCATACAGTCAAGTCCAACAACTGAACCGCTAGATGACAGATGCGATAAATTTAATTGATTGATTGATTTGATTGATTGTTTTATTTTAAGTCTAGCGGCCAGCTCTAGCCTCCCATACGAACACGGAAATGGCAAGCACTAATGTTATTTGTTGCGATATTAGCAGATCATGTGAAGGTAGCTTTTTTCAGTGCTTATGCAGACAAAAAAGAGGAGAGTAAATAAGTTTACCAAGTGTTTGACTGCCAGTGCTAGTGGGTGTCTGTGGCGACGCCCCTCCAAAACAGATGGACAGATTCGAGTACGGTTAGTAAATAATTAATTTGTATGATTCTAAAGATTTCCTTACTTTTACTGACCAGTTTATTTTTGTCTGAGTTGGTATCGGGTTCAACTGTACGTAATAAACGTAAGTGCTTTCTTGTACAAATCAGTTTAAAAGAGGCGAGCGCCATTTGATGCATCACCAGCACTGTACCTAGAGAGGTACAGTGGTAGAGTTAATTTTTCCCTGCCATTAACGTCATTATCGTGACGTAGGAGAGAGGCTTAGCCGGTTCATATATTTACGCAAGATTCTTAACATCCCTGCCTCAGGTTGGCAACGTACTATTAACAACATAAGCGACGTGATTTTCTTGCAATCAGGAAATCCGTTTGCTTGTTTGCCTTCCATGTCCATCAAACAAACTCTTACTCGTATTTTGAGTTAGTTCATAAGAGATGCTCATAATGTGGGCTATCTCTCTTATTGTTTATCTGCGGTCTCCTATAATTACATCGAGTACTTTTTTAATATTTGCGTCAGTAGTGGACGTCAAAGATCTTCCAGAGGAGTTCAACTATCACACTTTCTCTGCCACGCTTGAATTCTGCTATCCATTTTAATAAGGCAGAGCACAATCCTCTAATGTACTGACCCTAACATTATGGACGGCTTTCACATTGATAGATTTGAATTGATGAAATATGATATGCAATATTATTCAAATAATATATTTATAAAGATATATCATGTTACATATGTAATAATATATTTATAAGGATGTATCATGGGCGCATCGCATTGCAAAGCACACTGATGCGGACTGGGCGGCATCGCATCGGAGGCTCCATTCGACGTTAAATTAGTCAAGTGGCGCCATCTAGTATTTGTCATACGAATCGTCAAGTATGGAAAGTGGCGCCTCTAGTAGTTGTCATACGAAACTTTAGCGTTTATTGCCATGAGTGCTCTATTCTTGATAGTGATATCGTGATCTTGGCGGGGGTGCCGACCGGAGCGCCCCGGTGCAGTGGCCGTTGCTCCATACAAAATGTATGCAAGCGATCCAGGGGGATTATTGCTGCGATGCGCCCCGTCCCGGCCCGTCCGAATGGGCGCTATCCTTTAATTGTTGTTAACCGACAAAGTAGCAGTATCATTTTCAGTACTCGTTTGTAAAGAGAAATAGACTATAGTAAAATTAGGTCCGTGTCGCGACTAGATAATGGTGTTCATGTCTTTTTCCAATACTGAATGAATAGATAATAAAGCAAAGAATATGTCACATTCAACATATTTTGCTTTACATCTTCCAATTTAATCAAATATTAAAAAAATATTGAAAACTTTAAAAACTTATAACTCAAAAAATATTTTCTATTTCGATACCTGTGATGTACCTTGTCATCAATTTAAAGGACTGTTCTATTTTCATGTACTACCGATATTTTTTTAAATATTATAAAATTATGTTTTTAATACTTACAGATTGGTGTCAGCGTGTTTGTTGGAGCTACCAAAGTGTATGGCAAATGCAGATTCATCTCGGAACTGAACTCTGCACTCCGCGCAGTACAGCGGATGGTTCGGGTCTGGAGCCATTGACATCTGTTCTATCTCCTGAAAACGAAGTTACATTTTGTCTTCGTCATTGTTTACGACGCGGACGTCTAGGACTATTTATATTCATCTAAGAGTATAAGAGTAAAGTAAATAAAAATAAAAGAATAAAGTAGTAATAAACTACTGTTATATTCAAAATACAGTAAAATATATTAATTTTATGCCTATTCTTCGAAAATAATGTATAACAGAAAATATTATAGGAGATCTAAAATGCTCAAATCAGATCTTTTCATTTGCACATGAAATAATTGAAGTAAAATATTTATTTTTGACCCCCTACTCGGATAACCCCATCACTCCCACCAGATTCCGTACGTATTTTAATGTAAAAATTGTATTGAAAATATCTATAGGTACATACCTACCGAAATTTAATAAGTTCGGAGAAAACTACTTAATAACAAACAAATTTACCAATATGGTTGAATGATCCGCAGAAAAAACCGCATTATCGTACCATTAGACGATATAATGAGGACTCAAGTTTGGAAAACTAAAAAAGAAGAGGTAGCGCTCGCTCTGTGAGGACACCAGAAGTGGTAAAAGCTGTGAAGGCGCGAATTCAAAGAAATCCCATCCACAACCAGAAACTGTTAGCTCTTCAGATGGGGTTAAGAAAAACTACGATGAAAAGAGTTAATAAAAATAACTACTTCGAAAAACCGACTTCAAAACTAAAAATTTAAAAACAGTAAAGATTTAATATTAATTATATACTACCTATATAATACATTTACTACTATTATTTATAAGTGCAATTTACTAATAGGTTTGAAGTCAGTGCGATGCAACTAATAATAATATTAGGTTAAAACTTGTTGGGTTGGGAGTTTGGTATGTCAGAAAGAGCATGAAAGTATAATATATATATATATATAAAAATGCGGTCGAAATGAGAGCACTGCGGAAAATCTGTGGTGTAACGCTCGCTGACCGCATTCGTAACAGTGAGATCCGAAAAAGAGTGGAATTGAAAGAAAGTGTTGGTGTTAAAATGCGAAAGGGCATGCTCCGCTGGTTCAGTCATGTGGAAAAAATGACAGATGCAAGATTGACAAAGCAGATATACAATGCGAATGTGGATGGATGTGGGTACCCGGGGAGACCAAGGCTGACATTTCACGATCAGATCAATCGGATATTATCCGAGGGTGATGTCAAGAGTCTCCGAAACCGGCGTGTTTGTATGAAAAGGGTTATGAATGTGAAGGAAGCAAGACAGGTTTGTCAGGATCGTGAGGTCTGGCACTCGATACTCTCTGCCTACCCCGTAAGGGACTTGGCGTGAAGATATGTATGTATGTATGTGTGTTAAAACTATCAAAATGATCTTTTTTTGTCTTTTAACTTTTAAATTCTTTTTCTCCACTATCACTGTCGGAAATAGGTTGTTTTCAAAGTAAGCATGATACCTTACAAACTTACACAAAATCTTTTGCTAAATGTTTAATAAACGAACACAAAAAGCTAACAAACAACCGTTGGTCACAATTCACAACGCGGAGTTCAAAATCGGCTGGATAACTCTTATCTCCAGTATTACTTCTTAATCTATGAATAAACAGCAATGTAAATATGGCTATCCTAGAGTGAATTGCAGATTTATACTTTGAATAAAACTATTATTAGTTAAATAACTATTATTATGTTTATTATTTATTTAATTTATATTCATTTATATTATAATATTATTATTTATTAGTTAAATAAATACTAACAACAATCAAATGTTGCAACTCTTGAGATTATTAAGTTCCAGTTCAAGAATAAAAAACATTTTTTTCTTAAATCTTTCTTGTAAATTTACTAGGCGAAAAAAAACTAATAACTCAGTCACAACATACGTTAGGAAAATCATTAAGCTACATTTTAGTTCTCATCATATCAATAATCCAGACAAAATGTATCTAATGTTGGCATTATGTGAAAAATAACTCAAAAATATCTTCTAAAAGCTTCTTATCCGGACGAAAGGCAGGCGTATTCAAGCAAACCCTCGAAGGGCGAAGCAGTGGTCTCCACCTCGCCACACAGTGTGAGTGCCAACCAAGTAAGAACTCCCGAATTTTAATTTAATTAACCTAACTATAACCACCAGAATCTATTAATACAACCTATGACATGGAACAACCTTAACCAGTGGCGACCATCGTACTCGGCAACAATTACAACACTGTGAGATTTACACTCTGTGTATCTATGTAACAACTGCAAAGTTGCTTCCAATTTTATAGTCCTAGCAGCGATAAGAAATATGTCACCCGCACACTTGAGTATACACCTGTTGTTTACCAACTGCGAAAAAGGAGGAGGTCTTTTTGTTATATTTTCTCTTGTGTCAATGAAAAATATATTCGATCTAATAAATAAACCTTTTAATTTTAATTAACAAAGAAAACAGTGACTCATTGTTGTCACGCAGCTAGCCACGCCCCTTAATTAGAAAATCGTGTTCACTAGTTAAAGTGTGCCCTTCAGACAGTACAGGCTTGTTTTTTGCCAATTTTAATTTTCGCCTTTTTGGTCTAGCGGTTCAGTTGTTGGACTTGACTGCATGAGGTCCCGGGTTCGAATCCCAGGTCGGGCATACAAAAAAAGAATTGAGTTTTTCGAATTTTCTAGTAAAAAAAAAATTGCTCGGGATTGGATATGTGCCCGGTTGGCGATAGGCTTGCCACCTATCACATTGTGGGACTTAGTGTCTAGGCTAGTCGTGGGTACACTGGTTGTGCCTCTGCCTACCTCTTCGAAGGCAGAGGCACGACACAGAGGGATATGGACGTGAAGATACTTCAAATATCTAAGAAAAATTAAAAAACACAGGGAATCCGATAAAAATATATATCAGAAATGTGCTATAAATTCATCAGAAACCTAGGTTAACGCTAACGCTGGACACGTTAAAACAAAGGCTTGGGTAGATTTCACGATAAAAAACAAGAAGGATGCTTATCGAGCCGGTTTATCTAATGGTCCGGGCGCTCCTACGGGAAAAGGTAAAAGGCTGATAGTCTTGCACATTAGAAGTGAAAAAGGCTTTGTGGAAGGGGGATTGCTATTATTTGAATCCAAATCAACAGAAGATTACCACGAAGAATTGGATGGCGAATTTTTTTTAGAATTGGTTCAAAAATAGCATACCAAAACTTGAACCGGGAAATGTTGTCGTCATGGATAACGCACTTTATCACTTAGTTAAATCTGAGAAGATACCGACATACACCTCAACGGAATAAGCAGCAAATATCGACTGGCTTCAAATTAAAGGACATGAATTATTTAAAAAAGGAACTTATGTTAAAAGTTGGCGAAATTGCCACGCGATATAATACCTATTTAATCGACGAAATCACTAAAGCAAATGGCACGGAAATTATGGCCCAAATAAAAAATTGTATTGCTGCCAATAATTCAACATTCAAACTTAAAGATGTAGAACAGCTGTTTTATGAAGCAATAGCAACGCAACAACAGACTCTAGCAAATGGAAGAATTGTTGTAACGATGTGGTCAATGAAGAAAAAAACATGTGGGACTTAGATGATGTTACGGAACACGCGGTGCAGAATTCTTTAATTATACATGTTAATGAAAATTCTGACGAATCTGATTACTTGATTTTAATATTTGAAAATATTGTAATAAGAAGTTTGCTTTAATATTAATGGTTTAAATTATACCCCTCTATAAATAGGCCTTTACTTTGCAGTTTCATTGATACGTCACTATTTTCTTAACGCGAATAAACTATAGTAGGATTTTGATAAAACTTATATGGGACAATTTTGGAAAAAATCACGACGTCGTAGCCAATACACGACCACCGGATGTAGAGTGCCGCGTTGCGGCTGGTCCGGGTAGAGTACCCACCGCCTTACTTGTTCCTGTCACCATAGTTGAAGTGTCATGTTCCACTCCGCAGGGTAGGGTAGTCCGTAGTTTTGCACAATTGACCTATCATCTCGGTCACGAGACAGCGACGCATCTACAACATCTATGGTATCTGTTGGCCACGATTATCTCTTATCATCAGAAGAGCCGTGTGCTTGTTCGCTATTTTGTCACATTAAAAAAAATTACATCTATATACATATTCGTAATTAAAGCAAAGATAAATGACACATTTAGAAAGGATAATGATCAGAAAGTACCTCCTTAGTGTGCGTCAGTTTCTTGTGGCAGTAGAGGCCCGCTTCGCTGACGAAGCTGTGGCCGCAGAGGCCGCAGATGAACGAAGACGGATGTTTTATGCGTATGTGGGTCAATCTCGTCGAAATTTTACTGTGAACACAATTACTGTTCACTCAAGTTTACCTTCTAATAATATAACACGAAAAGACAAAGTGAAGGTATCACTAAACTTTGGGCCCCGGCATTCTCAATTGACTGTCTAAGTATAAGTAAATTTTGGCATAGAGCATATTGATTTATGTTTTTTCGGGTACAGACATAATTCCATAAGCCAACAAAACACCTGTATAGAGCAGGGGGCTGATTATATAACTCAGTTGTCCACTCAAAATGGAAAAGTGTTCGTGAAATAGCTGTCAAATGACGAGTTTTATATTTGCTATCTCCAGTAACCAACAGAAATACAATAGAGACAGCAAACACAAATGACGTCATTTGTTGTATACTTTAGTAGTTTGAGTTGGCAACTGAGATACATAATCACCCTTCAGGGGTCTCCAAACTACGGAGATAATATATATTTTGCGATATCTTGTACCTTCCGAGGCGCGGTGTTAGGTGTCAAACTGTTACCTTTCAAAAAAATTAGTTTTTCGGAGCATATTATATTTTTTAGCTACTACAATCAAGCATTCTTTTATCATTTCTTTATCAGTGAGTGGTTTTTCACCACACGAAAGCTGGCACGAGATGCGACTCTTGCTCAGTATTTCTTTTTGATAAATAAAGATTTCTGCGATTTCAGTCCGCGCCTCAAAGCTTAATTTTTCGGTCCGCAATCTTTTTATATATACAGTGGTCGCCCGTTGGTTGAAATTCGACCATTATAAATTTTAATATCTTGTTGATAAGAACGCCATCTTCATTTATCGAAACCAACTACTTTATAATAATAATAATAAACAAGATACACGAATTGAATCTAACCCCAAAGTAAGCAAATTATATGCTTGTGTTGTGGGTGTTAGTCAACGATACTACACATAGAAATACATAAATAGATAACAGAATATATTTTATAAATACCCAGACCCGGAAGTGCAGACATCTTAATGTTCATCACCCAAATGCCTGCCCCCGTCGGGAATGGAACCCGAACCTCGCGGTTGGTCGATGTAGTTAGGCGTGTACGCTAGCCACTCGACCAACGAGGCGGTCACCGTCTTTGTTCCTAAACTTTTTAGTGTGCCATCTGTAATCTTTTATCGTTATTATCAATATATTTGTTTGTATGTGTCAAATGCATGGTAGTGTGGGTAATGTTTTATTTATTAATTTGATGTACTTTATAGGCATTTTTATTGAAAAATATTAGCGTTCCGCACTTCTCCTACACATAAACTATAAGTGTGCCATATTTCATGCTCCTGCGTCGGCGCAATTTTCGTAAAAAGGTCCACAGTTTTGGCATCACTTATTATTATACAGATAGAGTAATTTTAAAGATTTTTTGATTCATACAACACGTTTAATGTTATATTCTTTGAGAACAGCTATGGTTTCATAATAAATTAAACAGTGTGGATTAATAATTAGCGCCTTACTAGTTATTGCTCCACTCAATCACAAAATACTGAAAGTTCCATTTATTTTTTAATATTCCGCATTCACTGTCTATTTTTTACTTTTTTTGCCTACTAATAAATCACACATAAAAACAAGTGTATGGTCCGTACAACCTTTTATTGATAGTTGATAGTTGAGTGGAATGAAAGTCTTTGATAGTAAGTATTGATCGATGTATCTATGGAAGTAACTATGTACTAAAATGATATAATGATATGATATGAATGCGCGCGCAGCATAATTGATTCCCTTACACGAACTGATGAAATAATGTAAAAATGCTTATTATAAAATTTGCTTTATGCGACTATATGCGTGGCACTGTACGCGTTGGCTCATACTTGCTCTCGGGCCGGAAAATGAAAGATGAGGGATGAATGGTAGGTGTGAGATATAAGCCACAAAGTTATAAAACAATTATTTATAAAATTTTAAAATTAAAGCTATTGCAAAGAGCTTAAAACTATTAAAGAGATTTTAACACTCTCTGACAAATAGGCGATGTGGCCTCATCTACATGTGGCGAACATGATTTACTCGCTTTTGCACATGTGATCTCATCTGAGTGATTAAGATCGCACTGACTGACACTGACACTGATCGCACTACACGGGTTCCCAACACTTTCACTGATACACTGAACCGTAGGCTGTAAGGCGGCGTTGTCTACAACCTCTGACGACGGCGGCTTAGGCCTGGCCTTGCTCGCAGGCGACGCGCGGCCACCATGAACAACGCATGAGCCCGCAGGCCACCACCAAGTATATGACTATGACAAATAGTGGTGTACGTCGTGATATGATATTCGATTCGTTAGAACTCCCTCGGCTGCGCTTGTTTTCATGCCTTGTGCAAACACAACTGATTCCTTCTATTTCATTTAGATGACCTGACGTTGATTGAGTCTCTGTTAAAGGGATGCGTATTTATATATTGATAATGCTATAAGGATATTGATGACGTCTGTTTTTTTATTTATGATATTTGATAGGTTTTTGTGTGAATAAATCGTAAACGTAGTCTACCCCTTGGACAATTCATTCAACGGTTAGCGATATAATTTCAGCCATTAGTTATTGTTCAGCTGTAACATGATCGTCCCATATGATTCGTACAATAAATTGTCCGCAACAGAAAAATAAGGGAATGCATTCATGTTACGTAAATCTGTCCATGTATTCTTACAGCTTGATGTCAAAGTTGCATACTGACCAGAGTCATGGTTTTTGATACATATATCGTCATCTGATTGCTTTTTTCAAACGTCGTACCTATATAGGGTCTATGTAATATCCGACGCAGTCTTGCATATCTCTGTCGGACAGAGGAACGTAGGAGTCTTTTTGTATGTTTACTGCTACGCAATCGGACACTAGAATTATATTTATCATGTCGTTGTTGGTTTCCGTGGGATTGGTATTAGTCTACAGATAACAAAATGATCTCTGCTCACAAAAGCCTCAAAAATTATGGAAGTCTTTGACTTTGCCTTCACAATAAGTAAGTTATAAATATTTGATAGGTCGGACTATATATTGGGATTGCCAAATTCTTAGATATTAATCCTAGAATGATATTCATTTCGTTTCTTAACTGGTCAGGTGTCAGTAAGTGAAGGTTGAATTTTCCAAGATAGATATATGTTTGTTGTAGAGTCTTAGTAGACTCTACGTTAGTACGTGTCCTGAATATTTCGTAGGTTAGCTTAATCATTATTAGTGATAACTGATAACTTTACTCGTTCATTTTGATAGCCTTATGGAGATTGTTTTGTTAACTCCTTTGTTTTTGTGTTTTTTTCCTCCTGTAGGTTATTCAGGTGTTGATTAAAACGTTAGTGTTGATTATTGATTGAACTCTCTACTCGATTGATCAGTTTAAGTACTGCTTCTACAGCAGAAGTTTATTTTTTTCCATAAGGAAGCCACATGTTTCTGGTTGTGCCTCAGAGCCTAAATGTATCCAGCAGGGATGTTGCGAAATCAGCATCAGCATCAGCAGATTATGAGCATTGTTTTCAACACCAGCATCCGCATTAATCGATGCTGATTTTGTTGCTGATATTCAGGTCATGACATGTCCGTTCAATGCGCAGCTTTCCTTCAACGGCTGGAATTTTTGACCAATCAAAGATCAAAAATCGTCACTTGTCATTACTTATTCTCGCAACGTTTGGTAAACAAACACTAAAAATTGTATTTAATAAATAAATATGAACGGGAAAATAAAATACCTTTTATTTAAAATGCGTAATAAGATTATCACTTTTACTAACTTCAAAGTTAAATACATTTTAAACCCTCGGAAAACCCCTCGTGTTCCGGGGGTTTAATAATTATACAAGTTTCACGAGTGTTTTAGTCGAAGATCCGAATTAAGGTCGACCTACACCGAGCTGATAATAAGATGAAACAGGTTCTATAGCAAATTTAGTATATCAGAAAATATATTAAAAATGGGTTGCCTGAAAAAATCCTGGACATTTTTTTATTTTTTAAAATGCTTTTTATTCATTAATTGGTGCAATATTAAGATTTTATCCCGACTTAAAGTAGGAATAAGACGTAGTTGCAGAAGTTGGGTTGCCTGTTGTTTATCTGGATTGCCAGGTATAAACAGATAATTGTCGATGGTAGTTACTTTCACGGGATCGGATGATAGGAAAAAAATATATCAAAATATGTACAGTTTCATTACAATTTCTTTTACAATTTTTACAACAAATTAATTTAAGGTTGCCTGTAAAAAAAATTGGAAATGTTAAAAACATTTTTTTTATATAATTAAAATATTCGGTCCAGGATTTTTTTAAGCAACCCATTTTTAATATATTTTCTGATATGCTAGATTTGCTATAAAACCGGTCTAACTTCGGATCTTAGACCATGTGCGTGTACGTAAGCGTGCCCGCGCATACACATGTGAGTGTGTAAATGCGCGCGTGTGTGTATGTCTATGTACCGGCCCGTCCTTTTTGTGGCTTTGTATGAAAGCTGAAGTAATCGCGATGGTTTATAACTCCGTTATGTGTTTCTAAGTATATCCTAGATTTATTGAACATTTTTATTTTAACGATTAAGAGTATAAAAATATTCCACTACGATTCCAGATCACTTCTGTGGTCTAGAGGTTTGGCTCTGGAGTTGACATGGGCACTTACATTTTATTACTTACATCGAACCTAAGTACACCACCACACTGTGGTCACATTAAGGTTTCCGGGTTTGATCCCGGGTCTAATAACCATAATTTGTTTTATCAATTTTTAAATTAAAGCAACCTTGCCCGTGGCTTGAATATGTGTCTGTTTGACGATAGGTTTGCTAACTATCACACTGTGGGGCTAAAGTACCTTAGGCTACTCTGCGGTAATCTGTTTTTAACTCTGCCTACTTCTTCAAGGATGCAGGCGTGATTATTTTTCCTTTTCATTAAATCAGCATCCGCATCAGCATCAGCTGACATTAATTTTAAAAAATTAGCATCAGCATCAGCTGATATTAAAAAACCCGCATCAGCAACAACCCTGGTATCTAGCATACTGTTCGGAGAAATTCTAATCGAGATCGCGGAATTGCGTATTTGGATCCGACACCGTTGATAAGGCCGCACGCACGCAGCGCGGCGTGTGAGTTGCTGACCGAACAGATTGGCATTGTAGTTTTCGAGTTCCGTGAACTAATGGCGTAATTAAAGAAGAATGACGTCACATTAAAGGATCTTTTTTATTAATGACATTTAAACAGGAGCCGTAGAGATGATCTATGTATTTACCGAGCAATTCGGTACCTTGCTAATACGGAGCCATAACATAGTATATTACTATTTTCCAATGATCTTGTTCAATACGCATTCTTGCGACTTTGCCGAAATAAAAACCATTAGTGTTGTTTGAACTTGATAGTTAACAGGATGATCGGATCACAGCCAGCCACAAAACATTAAATAAAGTGCATTGCTTGACTTGAATCGAGGCAGCAAAATTTTTGCACACCACGATGTGGTAGAACACGTTGGTACAAACAGTTTGTAACACATATATTTTAGGTAAAAAGGGTTACAATTAAAAATTTCAAAAAATATGGCGAGGTACGTAGCGTTCAGGATTACAACATTATGTTACTAGTAAATAATATATAATATTATTAGTATTTCATTACTTGACTGGCGGAAACACAAAACTATTATATCCTTCAGTTGGGTTATAGGGACACATTGTATATTGGTACTTGCTTTTACTCAAATTGATTTCTTTGAAGCACAAATAGAGAGCATAAAGCCCCAAAAAGCGTACCCCGTACAGAAACATGTACTGGCTACCTACTGTATTTATTTAACGGCCAGTCTTCATAGCACAAAATTTTAAATAAAAGTAATTTAAGAGTTGTGCGCCAGGGTGTAAGACATTAATTATTAAATAACATGCAGTGGTATCAAACTTTAATGAAAGTCAAATAAAAATATTTCGAATGATACTTACTTGAATACTTTCTTGCAGTGAGGACACGAATAAGTGACATTCTTATGAAATCTGTAGTGCATTTTTGCTTGTCCCCTGCAAAACATGAAACTCGTCACAACTGGGGATGGGCACAGGTTGCACAGCCGCCACTGGTGTACGGTTACGACATCCAACGGATAAATAGCCGGTGAGGCGTGAAATATCGTTGGCATATTTATTACACCCATATCATCACTTCTCAGGCCAGTTTCAATTCATTTACTTTTTATTTGTTACGGCCACAATGGTTATTATGAAAATAATAAAAAAGCTGTATGTAGATTCATCATTTTAAACAATCTTGCGTCCCGTTGGTCCGGCCCTCTGAACAAAATAGACCATATGCCTTCCCGTCCGGCTGTAGACGAGGGGCGAGCATGGAGTGAGTGAGTGAGTGGGTCATTGCCAGTAAAATTACTGGTCGTAGAATGCTGTCCAGCAACGTATTCCTGCCGCCATGGTGACACAGTCACGTTCCAGTTCGGATGACGGGGTAGCCGGTAAGTTTACACTTTGTCTTAAAAATCTTGTTTTCTTTCCTTGCATAATGAAATCTCATTTACGGATAATTTTACTGATAAAGTCAATAAAGTATAAAAAAAGTAGTTATTATAGAACAAAATCTCTTTTAGCTTCTCTCCAGCTAGTTTTGAGCATTTTTTCAAATTTTGGTCCGACGGATTAAACGAATTCGTCACCTTAGGACTGCTTCGAGCAAAAAGCGTAAAAAGGATAGTCACGATAATGCTTATTCTGGTGAAATACTTTATTTACGTATTTAAAATATATGTATTTTTATCATGAATGTAGCGACAATATTTGTAAGTAAATTTTATAAAACATAGTCTAGTTTTTTAATAGACCTATTGAGTTTACAAATAATCAAAATCGGCTGCTGACGTTTAAATGATTTTATGTATTTTCTACAGAAATATTTTAAAGACATTATTTGAGATAAATCTGTTACATATACACTCTGTCACGAAAGCACCGTAAAAATTTCAATAATATACAATCAGATTGTTTTCAACAAAAAAAATATATCTGCACGCCCATATCCCCGAACGGGTCGGCAAAGGCACAACCAGGGCACCCACGACTAGCCGAAGACACTTAGGCCCAATTTCACAAACATCGTCTTTATCTGAGAATAGCTATACCAGTAATAAAGTTAACCCTTTACACTTTACTTTTACTCTCGTACAACTCAATTTATGTTTCACGGGCTCTATTCTGCGTGTATCAATTCTTGGATTAACTATTCTGTAGAATAACGTTTTGCTTTATCTGTGGTATCTTCTAGCGTAGAGTACGGCCACAGTATGTACGCTATTCCTTGTAAGCATTACGGCCCATTAGCGTATATTTTACTTTAGTAGGTTTACCATACGTCATTTCTTGCTTATCCGTTATTAATTAATATCAGTAATCGTTAATGATTACAATTTGAACCGACTTGTGAGATGATGTACCTACTGCTTTGTGTTTTATTTTATTTGGTGATATAATCACTATTATTATTACCATTTATTAATATTACATCTTATTTTTTAAGTTTATACATTTAAAATAAAAAAAAATATAAATATAAACATAAAAAATAGTATCCCAAAGACGGTGGTCTTAAAACTAAACCGTCAGTGGTCAGGGAGACAGACTGAGGAATCTCCGCACAATGCGGGCCGTACCCAAAATTGCTGCCTTCTGAATCCGGCTCTTGACCCAAAGTTGAAGAGCGAGTCTCTTAAGATATTGGTCGAGACTCTTCGCTATAAGACCGTTTACTGAAACGACTATCGGGACAATTGTTGTTGAATCAACATCCCACATGTCGGTCACCTCGTGAGCCAAGTCTATGTATATTGATAATTTTTCCTTCTCAGCTTTCACGAGGTTAACGTCACATGGAACAGTGATATCAACAAGAAAAGCCCGGCGCTCCAACCGATCTACCAACACGATGTCAGGCTTATTGGCGACAATATTCCTGTCCGTGATGATAGACCGGTCCCAGTAGAGCTTCGCATGGCTATTTTCAAGAACTGGCTCCGGTGTATACTTATAGTAAGGTACTTCAAAACCGACAAGCCCATATCGAAGAGCAAGTTGCTGGTGAATTATCTTGGCTACTTGGTTATGCCTGTGCAAGTACTCGCCGTTGGCAAGATGAGAACAACCGGAAATAATATGCCTAATAGACTCACCAGGACGATGGCACGCTCGACATATGTCAACCGTGCCATCCCTCATGATATATTTCTGATAGTTATTCGTCTTGACAACCTCGTCTGCAATTACACAAGCAAAACCTTCTGTTTCACCAAAGAGGTCACCGGATCGTAATCAAGTCACAGACGCTAGTGTATCGACATCAGGCCCATAAAGAACCTGATAAAATCGACCATGTATTTCTTTGCTCTTCCATACGTTCAAGCGATCCTGAGTACTAAGTACCACCGGTTTATGCCAGTTCTCTTTGCCTAAGGAGAGCAGGGTTAGTCCATTATCTACTGACACAACATCACGATGCATTTCACACTCAACATTAAGGAAGTGTTTTCTAAGATTGTATACTTCACGGTTATGGTGGTTTTTGGCATTTAGGAAGCCACGTCCTCCAATTTAGGGATATACAATCTCATCACAGATGAGCGTGGATGGTGCATGCGGTATGTTGTCAATATTTTACGGACTCTTCGGTCCAAGGTATCTAGTTCTGATTGAGTCCACCTTAATATGCCAAAGGTGTATACTAAAACAGGCATCACCCAGCTGTTGAAAGCGCGAACCTTATTACCACCTGACAAAAGGCTTTTCAACACTTTTGTCAAGCGGTCGAAGAAACTTTCATTCAACAGCTCTTTAACGTCCCGATCCAGTATACCTAAAGCCTCTGGCATACCAAGATATTTGTAAGTATCGGTTTCGGAGAGAGCTCTGAGAGATATTGTCTCTGAAAGTTGTATCGTGGTGCGCAATCCAAGAATTTTCTTTTTTGGCCACTTTCGTCAAATCTGTTCTCTTAAACGCCACATAACGCTCAAATATTCCTCATTTGACGTTTGATCTTCCTTCAAGAACTCCGAGTGCACAACACCGAGATAGTCGAAGAACACAAACACATAACATGACTTTGTAATGGTTTTTTTATTTTTGGTCCAGTAGGGAGGCGCCATTCCGAAGCTTGTAAACTAGTTTGCATTTCAAGCTCGTAATCTCACATCTCGTCACCAGTAACAATACGTTTCATGAATGTTGGGTCGGAATGGACTTGTTCTAGCATGTCCTCCGCGACTCCCAAGTGAGGGCGTTTATTGGGAAAAAGATTCAGGTTTTTTGGGACTGGCAACATGTTTCATAATTAAATTATTAGTTGAAATGATGAGGATCGACTTGCGAGATACAGAAAGTTTGGCGGCTATCAGACAGACATCGTCTCCTACACTTTCGCGGCTGCAACGTTTGCAACTTCAGTTGCAGTCCCAAATCTCCCATCACATCTGGACCGCTTTTGAAAGCTTCACCGTAAGCCTTCTGTAACATTTCCATTGCACCAAACACGAAATTTCATTGGCGATTCAACATTTAAGACAAACACTTTGTTCGATGTTTTTGTCTATTTTGAAATTCGCCATTCACATTAATGTCATATATATAATTAAAAACAACACTTTACTTAAAATGCAAAACAGATGCAGCTCAAACTTCGCACCAAAATCGCAAACAATTGCGCCAATCTAACAATAACAAAATAAAACAAAAATATGAATTTGGAACCACAAATAATTAATCCAGTTCTGACACTTTTTTGACAGAATGTTAAGCTTCAAAAATTGCCTCATAAATTTATATAAAATTACGTCCAATATTTAATATATTTAATTAAAAATGCGCTCTGAATTATTTACAAAACGACTATGATGGCGCAGACTATTCAGTTCACTAATAGCTATTTATTAGGCACAATCTTAAGTTTCAACGATATTTTATTATAAATTGTAACCATATTATCACGTGATGTGAACGTTTGTCTGTCCATTAGGATTTCACAAAATTCGCCTCAAATATAATACTACACTAATATTAAATATACACCAACTTAATACGATATATACTAAGTTTTAATTTTCATGCACACTGTGACCAAAATTTTGCCATTAAATGATATCGTTTAGTTTCCATAACGAAAAAATTATGACGTCAATATTTACCTGCTGTAACAAACATATGGACAGATTTGACAGGAATACTTGAACAGGTGGGAAATGCTCATATGTTTATACATCTTCCGTGCGTCGGTGCAGTATATCTTACAAACATCACACTGAAGGTCCCCAGAATGCTCCTACAAATACGCACAAAATACATATGTAAAGACTGTTCATTATCTGGAGCATTGTGTTGGCTGTTTTTCTCCAGACAGTTTGTTAAAGCGCCGCGGCGGGCTCACGTCTAGTATAACGCCATTACGACAACCCAAAGCCGAGGAGACATCTACCACAGTTGGGTATGTGTGAGTGACACAATCGATTTGAGTTTTGTTAACATTATGACCACTAGCTGAGGTAGTTGAATTTGTCGTAAGGTAGTAGCAGAAAACTCACCTAATTCTGTAACTATTTTACCTGTCACCATTATCATGACACGGTATGAAAGGCCGTTCAACAAAAAATATTTTTAAACGCGTTTCATGTTAATCTCAGATTGGAAAAATAAAAACTCGAAGACCCATACTTGGCACTTTTGTTGTCTACTATTGTACCATTACTAAAATCATTTGCTTATAATTCATTAAATGGTATAAAGGAAACAACAGCGTACAAACAAGAAAAAACAAGTTATCTAGTTGCGAAATATCCTTGTATTTATTTCTTGTTATTGTTATCAACTGTAACATAAGTTAGAGAGTGTTTTTTACACTTTTTTTACACTGGTTCTGTGTAAAAAAAAGTTACAACTGTTTAAAGTGTTGGCAAATTTATAAATATGTATTCTCAACTAAGTGAGTACAATGTATTCTTTTCGAGGAAATAAAAATCTCAAAGCACCGAGTTCATACGATTTCCAGGCTGTGGCACTAAAACTACCTACTTGTACCGTACCGGAATGATGATTATATATAGGTACTGAATGATTAAAATGACATTTCACTTAAAACCTATGAAGCACAAGAAGTACTTACGGGGTCATGCTTCTTCATATGCTTCTCGTACGTTAGTGGTTCTCTAAATCCTTTGTAACAAAGTGTGCACCGGTATGCTGATTCAAGGTAGTTCTTTGTCTGCTGTCTGTCTGTTACCATTTTATATTGTTCTTCTTGTCTTATTGGACTGTATATGAGAAAATCTTTCGGGAGACGTCTTGATTTTTTAACTGGCCTTAAAAATAGTGCATTTTTCTTTTTCGCCTTGATCTTAGGATGTGATTCGTACCAATTGGAATCTTTTTGAGGACCTTTCTGTAAATGCGTCCAAATATAGTGCTGCTTGGCTGATGTCCTGTAAAGTGAAGTGGAATGTGTTACAGTTGAGTGTAGACTATAGTGAGTGACGTTCGAGCTGAAACACGCATCATAGGTGACACATAAAAACATTAGCATTACAATTATTAAAAATGACCCTGATTATTTAATAAAAACATCATAGTGTAACATACCTACTACCGTAAAGATAATCCGACCGTTAATACACTGGTAGGTAGGTCTATATAAGAATATTATATGGGGCTACTAAGAAATATAAAAAAAGCGTTAAAAGCTCAATAAAGATGCCAAACCGTTTAATAATTAATGTACAATTTTATTAATACTAATTACAAATTAACAAATTTTAATTATTATAACAAAATAAAGTCATGCATCCATATTATGGACTTATGGTTATTTCAATTTAAATTACACAATAATCACATACCCATGTTAATAAATACTTTCATAAACCATGTCACACCATTTTCTACCAAAATAAATAAATATTTGTACCAAAGACGAGTTCTTGTAATAAGCAATTCGATGTGCTTTTATTTGTTTTGATAATTGATTCCATTGTATTTTAATAGCTATAAATGAAGCTAAATTATAATCATAAATCTCCCTATTACCCAACATATAAATCAATACTCGCATTGGTAATCCCACCACGCCTGAATGGATTGACCACTTTTGGTAATTCTTTATTTGTTGTTAGTTGTGGTCAGGACAAGGTTCTTATGAAAAGAAAAAAACCGGTATTTTTTTTTACAAAATGCTTTAATCCATACAAACTGTTAGTGGCTGTTAATGTCAAGAGTTAAAAAGTTCGCCGAACCGGATAGTACTTACAATATATTAAAAGGTGTTCTGATACAGTATATGTTCAAACGAACGTAAAAGTGAAGTGCGATCATTATTATATGAATCGCTTTATTTGAATACATTATTAACACAGGTTAATTTTAGGGTAGTTACGACTATACTATAGCCTATATATAATATAATATTGTAGAACATGGGCCTCCAGGGACTAGATAAACCCGCCCTGGGTTCTAATATCATCGAATGAAACGGTTCATATTCGAGCAATCGAACTACATTTGGATCACTGATATTACATTTCATCACTTCATTATTCTTATTTATTAACAGAGAGAGAGAGAGCGAGGGAGAGAGAGAGAGAGAGAGAGAGAGAGAGAGAGAGAGAGAGAGAGAGAGAGAGAGAGAGAGAGAGATCTGTTTTTTGAAAGAACAACTGAATAATTTTAATTCGTAACATTAAGATTCGAGAAATAGTAGGAATTAAAAGTAAATGTTGGTGTTTAAATGACAAAGGGTATGCCCCGTCGGTTAGGACATGTGAAAAGGATGGCAGATTAAAGATTGACAAAGCAGTTATAGAATGGGAATTTGGATGGATGTGTGTACCCAGGGAGACCTAAGTTGACAGTATACGATCAAATTGCTTGGGTTTTATCCGAGGGAGTTTCAAGAGTCTCCGGAACAGGCCTGTTTGTTAGAAAAGTGTAATTAATGTGAAGGAAGCCAGAGAGATCTGCAAGGATCGTGAAATTGGTTAGTCGATACCCTCTGCCGAAACGCGATTCAGTTTCACAAAGATATGAAAAATTACCTAACGAATCATCTTCAGGGCCGGACAAAGTAGATAATAATGTAAATAAAAAATAAACTTCATGCTCATGAAATTATTTTTGTCAGAGGTCAAGAGACATACACCTTTTTGTCGCAAATGTCATGTCCGTTTATTCACACAAACAGTAAGCAAACAAAATATCTTACCCCTATACAATAATTTCAAATTTCTCTAAGAGGTTAGATATTTCGTTTGCTCAATTTATTATCAGAAAAAGGACAAAACCCTATACTTTTGCTATTCAAATACTGTAACAAACTATAAGTAAGAGTGAAACAAAATTTTATTCAAATTTACACCACAAACCTTTTTGGTTTTCTGGTAAGTTTTTATAATTAATTACAAAGTAAATTTAATTTTTATTTTTTGCAGCTAAAATAAAGCAGATAACAAAAAAAGGAAAAGGAACTTTTTTGTGTAGAATGTTTTTCTCTACAACTTCTACTTGAAACTTTTTTCTATTTGCTACCGTTACCAAGTTATTAAAAAAAAGGAATTTTTCAACCCTTTTTTATTTTTTTCATCCCTTTCCCCTTAATTTAAATCAAAATTTTCTTTCATTATGTCATTATTTAGGTATTAATGAACACATTTTTACTCATTGCGCCAAAACTGGTCAGATCATGGTTTCATTTAACTTCTTACTGGACTACAGTATGAAAGTACTGTCAGTTATGTGGTAGATTACAATAATCATTTATTGCGCTATCGTACACAAAACATAACACGAACATTCGCACAAGCGCCCTGCGCCGTCTTACGAAATTTCAGGTCACGTGTCCTGACGCGAGTTTAGAAGTTTTAACCCATTTCAAAAAAAGTGCGCAACGCCGCTAAAGAAGTTTACACTTCAAAAACATGTCTTATAAAATATATTAAAGACGTTATATGGAATGCTTGTAGGTTCCGCGATTCTTAACTGCACAGTGCCATTTTGTGACAGTGAGGTACAACTTTACATATTCTATCTCTCCTATATAGTTATAGTGTTGATGTTACAGTACCTTTTTAAAAAAAAATTTTAGTAGATCTCATTCAAACCCAGTTTCGGTGGAAGTTGACAAGGTAATGTCCATTGTATTACATAAATTTTAGTCTCACAGTTCTCTTATTTTAAAAGTTACAGGGAGGGGACACACATTTTACCACTTTGGAAGCGTCTCGCGTGCAAACTACTCAGTATAGGATGGAAAAAAATGATAGTAGAAACCTGAATATCATTTTTAAAAGACCTATTCATAGATACCCCACATTTATGGATTTGACGAAGAAGAAAAAATTGACTTTTAGTTGTAAGTATAGGGAATCCCCATAATTTATTCTTATTTTTTTATTTTTGTGTACAAATCTTAATGCGGCTCAGAAAATATATCTCCTTACCATGTTATAACAGCATAGCTCTTATAGTTTTGGAAAAAAGGCATCAAGTGACAGACAGATAAACATGAATCTATAAGGATTACGTTTTTCGGCCTTTGGTTACGGAACCCTAAAAATGTGTAAAAATACTAAGCAAATAAAACCGTTAAAAAATAGCAATAAAATACGAATAAGAGAAAATTATCCAAATCAGTTTTTATAGACAAGTTAAGCAACATCCTAATTTTACATTATTATAATTCCGAACATTCAATAGGTAAATTACCAATTTTTAAAAAAAGCAAACAATAGTTGGAGTCAGTTGATGCAGTTTTTTTTCAAAAATTCTTAATAGTTTAAAGTAAGTATTACAAACCTGTCAAAGCTTACTTCTGCACATTTTCTGCACTCATATTTGTACATGTGTTTTTCAGTCATGTGAGTTTTCAATAAAAAATCTGTTTTGTAATAATAAGAGCACATTTCACAGAAGTGTGTACCACTTATAAACTGTAACAAAAGTAAAACATATTGACTTAAGTATTAAATTTAAAGTTGATATAAAACAACAGACATTGAGTGCTCAAATCATCTTTAATGTCTATGGTAACATGAGACTAACACACAATTTAAATGCTGTAAAATGGCTGTCTGCTGCAAAATTGTCTAATGGCTGATTTTAATAACCTATGTTGATAGGCGACAGCTCTACTATAAACCATTAACCAGACAACCACTGTTATTTTCTGTAAAATACGTAAAATATCTAAGCAACAAAACTCCAGCAAGCCTATCTCTAACCGCAGATAGGTTTTGAAATTGAATGTAATTTTGTACACCATATTATATCACTGAGCATAACTCAAAAGTACTAAACCAGTTGCAATAAACGTTATATGGGGCCCTGCAAAAACATGATCTGCCTTGCAAAATAAATAAACATAATAACTCATTATTAATGGTAGAAACATAAGTATCTGTGTGGTCATAACTTTTAAAGGAATAGACTGATTTTAATACTAGTTTTCGTAACTGTGATGTGTTATATAAACCCCTATATGTGTTATATAAGGGGTTTTATTAAACTCTGAAAGAAAATGAGGACTGTTATAAGTTTCACGTGTTTGTCTGTGTGTGTCTGTCAGTCTGATAATTTTTGTTTGATAGGTTTTGTCAAGGGTTCATTTGTAATTTTTAATATTATGATGATTTAATAGATAGAGATTCAAGAAGGATTATGTAACGAAATATATATTAATAAATAAATAAATTTATAAATAATTTTTAAATATATAAAAAATTATCCAGACAAGTTACACAAATTGAATCTAACCCCAAATTAAGCAAATTATATGCTTGTGTTATGGGTGTTATCATTGACTAACTAATACATAGAAATACTTAAACAACAGATATCAGAATAAATTAAATAAACACCCAGACCCGGAAATGCAGACACACAAATGCCTGCCCTTGTCGGGAATCAAACCCGAGCCTCATGGTCGGTCAGTGTAATGAGGCGTGTATGCTAGCCACTTGACCAACGAGGCAAAGCTGGGCTGCAAGTTATATATAATTATACAGATCATACCCGCGTGAACTTAGCATGCAAGACTAATGAAAATCTGTTTTTATTGCAGGAATGGGTTTCAAATTGTTTGCACCTGATTGAACCAACTTTTTTTCGTTTCGTTTGCTTAATTCTTGAAAATATTTTTATTTTATCGGAATGAGTTTAGAATCGTTTGTACATTTCTTTAGGTAGAGTTAAGCTCGCCTTTTGTGCATTTTTAACTTCTCTTGTATTTTGTGTATTTTAGTTTTTGTGTGCAATTAAGTGTTAAGTAAATAAAACATTGTGTGTATATATTTTTTTTTATGATATTGGAAGGCAAACAAGCAGACAGATTTCCTGATGGAAAGAAATTCACGCTGCCTAGAGACACCAAAGGTGGTAATGGTGCGTTGCCAACCTAAGGCCAGAATGTTAGGCCTCGAGCAAAAGTAAGTTTACCGGCTACCTTACCCTCCGAACCGGAACACGTCATGACGTTATGGAGGCAGGAATAGGTAAGGCGGTGGTACCAATCCGGGCGAGTCGCTGCTAAACCACCTAGTCAGATGCCACGGTGCTAGTGACGGTGAGCCTATGCTCGCCTTTTACGAGCTGCCTAGCAAGGAAGGCAGATGGTCTAAAATATTAAAATATTTGCAAACCACGATGTGGTAGAATATGTTAAAAATATATATATATATATTTTCTTTTCTTTCTTTTCTTTTCTTAAAAGAATGCCTTTAAGTTGACCTAAACCGGAGCTTTCATTCATTTCGACAATTTCAAGAATTCAGCAAGGCCCTGTTTGGGCCAAATAAGGCCTTTGACTATTGAGATTTAAATTTTAACCTAACCTATTGGGCCCCTTACATCTGTTGAGGTACAATTAAACGAAAGTTGGTACAATCAGGTACCAACGATCTTAAACCCATTCTGATAAAAAAAACTGATTTTCAAGAGTTTTGCATGCTAAGTTCACAAGGGTACAGATCATGGATTCAACTAAAAGTAATTATCTTTATATATATAAAAATCTTGTGTCACGATGTATGTTGCTGATAAACTCCAAAACTACTGAACCGATTTCAATCAAATTTCACATGTACCTATATTTTGGTCTAACTTAAAAGATAGGATAGTTATCATCTCAATTATTCACTTATGTCGTGAATGTAAACAAATAAAATGTATTAATTAATTGTTTCTTTACTGGTTGATTTTATGATCATAGATGGCGGTGTACGTTAATTCATCGATAAAATTCTTCAATATTGTTTGACATCTAGGTTGCAAATACAACCAGAAGATGGCACTGCGTTCTGTTTCTTAGAATATAAATTCTATTACTTTTCAAATAATTGATCAATCGATTCTTCTCGAAGCATTAAAAGATAGGATGGTTATCATCTCAATTATTCACTTATGTTGTGAATGTAAACAAATAAAATGTATTAATTAGTTGTTTCTTTGCTGGTTAGTTTTATGAAGTTCTCATAGACGTCGGTGTATGTTAATTCATCGATAAAATTCTTCAATGTTGTTTGACATCCAGGTTGCAAATACAACCAGTAAATGGAGCTGTGTTCTGTTTCTTAGAATCTAAATTCTATTACTTTTCAAACAATTGATCAATTGATTCTTCTCGAAGCATGCAAACTAGAACATTCGGGAAATTCAAGGTAACATTATAAATGCAAAAGTTTGTCTGTTTGTTTGTTACTCCTTCCCGCAAAAACTGCGGATCCAATTTTCATGAAATTTGGCACACGCATACGGCCAATGTTAATAATGTATCTCAAAAGATAGATTTCAAGCAATCTAGATAGCTGCATATCCGCCGTCCTATCCTGTACCTAATTGCCATATTTATCCTGTCTACAAATATGTTATTGGCAAGCGATAACATAAAAATGGAACAAATTATCAATCTTGGACAGCAAATTTTGGATTAGGATTGATTATTAATATTGGCCAATAGAGGGTAACTTTAATTAACAAATAGGATGGTATTTATCCCGATCTGTTTTTGGGCAACGCCGTGGAAAACAACTAGTATTATTGTACTAAAACAAATTGAAAACTACCTTATCATGCATCCTCATATGTATTTTCAAGCGATTCTCATTATGATAGGACTTTCCACATGTTGTACATTGGAATTTGCCCGTTGCAAACATTTTATAGACATCAACCACAGCTTTTGCCTCTTTCACAGATATGGGAATCATTTTTGCATATTCTTCATCTAAATTAGACCCATCTACTTCATTATCATCATTTTCTATATTTGAATGCTCTAGGTCATTGCCAAAGTCGTCTCCATCATCTCCATCACTAGCAAAATGATTTTCAAGCAAATCCAAAACACTGTTGTCGGTTGGTTTCATTTCATTGGAAATGGCCTCGTTAATCACATCATTAATATCAATCTTGTCTACCTTTTCTACTTTCAAAATAAATTCTTTATTTGGACTTTCTTCTTGTTTATTTGATTCAAATACAAAATCATTAGATATGGTGCCACACTGAACTAAGGATATATTTTGCTTCCTCTCTGTGTGGGTTCTGCTAGGTTTGACCCATTTGAATTTTGTATTTTCAAAATATGTTACATCAGTATTAGAATTTAGGAAGGTCAATGTTGGAGTAATATCTAATGCTTTCAGATCCAAAGCTTCCAGAGATTGTTTGGTTATCTATAAATTGTATTAATAATTGTAATTTCTTTATTGAACACATAACATTAACAAGAGATTTCTAACCACTAACCCATGAAAAGGAGATGTAAAAATCAAGGCAATCTAAGACTTAGCGAACACAGTTTGAGTTTGACAGTTATCATTAACATTCATTGTAAGCCGCTATTACTTACATAATACTGTTTCCTACAGTTTTACGTACCATAACTTTACGTCAGAAGTTGAAGTATGCGGTTGTAAGTATGAAATTAGTAAAGTTACTTATTTCTTTAATTGACAATTGAGCTGTTAAGAGCTAAAGTTTACAGTGAAGCAACAAAAAAATTAATAAGTTTTATACTTGATTGTGACAGATTCACAGTATAAAATTATGTGAGGTGTACAATGATTAGTGATAATAGTGAGAAAGATATGTCTAAGTAGTGTCCAAGTAGAAAATCTTACCTCTTTGTTTGAACGTAATATTTCTTGTAAAACATAGAATGACTTCTGACATTTCAATCTGAATTTCTTAAATTTTCTTACATATGTTAAACAAATAATGCACAAATATTCAGGCAAACCATTTCCTTTGTAGCTCTAAAAATGTTAAAAAATCATCTTAAAAGAAAACAAACAGCAATAATATTGTAGGTATCTATTACTGAGAATGCTTGTAAGAACCTAAAAAAATAATATGGCTAAAAAATTATAATTAATATACCTTAAGTCCGGATATTAAATTATAATCTTGACGAACTTTGCCAGAATTCATATCATACACTTTTGCCTTAGAGCATAAGCATACAACACACACTTTCAGATCATACATAACGATAAATTTTATATTAACATTAACGACGGGTTTATTAATTCTGTCTAATCACACTACACTATTTAAAAATAGCATTTATATCATAAAATAAGCAATTTATTTCTGAGTATTTTGCGATTACGATTTGTATTCATTTTGGTCACAAACACAGACTTTGACACAAACCCAGTGTGACCAGATTTAATTTTAAGAAAATACCGAGGCACCTCAAAAAAATACTGAAATATACCGACTAAAATAGGACAGATATACCAATAAAAATACTGATTTTCTTAAAACGTTTTATTTATTCATGCTCACAATAAATGTTAGAATTATATTTTAACATCCTTTTCGAAGGATTAAAATTTACTCAACCTCCTTCATCTTTAATACCTTGCTTTGTTTTTAAAATAGCTGACACATTTT
>NJDC01001764.1:298092-313563 GCA_002245475.1 Calephelis virginiensis | reverse complement strand
GGTGTCCCTTGACACCTCTCAAATTTTTATTATTGACAGTTGACCTGTCCCAACCACACCAGAAACAGGGGCTGTCTCTCGGGAGATTGAACCTCGACTTGGTGCTGCGTTCTGGTAACTGAGTGGATCGATTGTACTTTGGGGGGGGGGGGGGNGTTTCTTCATCGCCGAGACCGGCGGGGTTGGTGTAGTCTTGTGTTTCGTGGACGTAGCTTGTTATATTGGGATTGGGAGGGAGAATCGTGATTGCGATCGTTATCAGATTGGCAATATCTGATAATATGTGACGGGGAACGGGACTTAACTGTAAATACGGCATAAAGACGGTCTCTCCTGTTTGGACAGGAGAGACTCTCTAAAAAGCAGCCGGTACACTAGAGTGAGTTAGCAGTATTTGAAAGTGACATCAGTGGGGTTAATGATGATCACTGGGTAAAGTGTACATGAAATAGCTGTCAAAGGACGTGTTTTATATTTGCCATCTCCTGTGACCAACAGAAATACAATTATAGAGATAGCAAATATGAAACACGTCATTTGACAGCTATTCGATGTGGGTGGCAGTGATCATTAGTAAAAAGATACTGAATAGCCCCTCTGACCTTTGTTTAGAATTGTAACTTTCAGTAGTACTTTAGAGCGTAATGGTTTTAGTTCATATACTTTTTTTTAGTTTGTGGCGTTGGTATAAGCATCTGCCATTTTTAAATTTTGCATCAAATTACGCAATCTAGCAAAATCAGCCTTAAATTATCCAAAATTAGTTAAAAGTTATCATACAAAGTCATACGAAAGTCTCGAGTAAAGCGGTGGCAAAATTTAATATTGTTCTTCTCTTTAGATGGCGTCACAAGCCCTATCCAAATACTTAGATGTCGCAAATTCTAATAATAATTTAACCATCTTATTAATAAACATGGACTAACGAAGGAGTAGAATTAAGTTGATATTATAGTCTGTATTACATTGTAATAAAGACTATAATACCAGGTTAAACCTTAGCGTACTTTACGCCGTATTAATAAGACTGTAAAAGTCATAATCACACATCTATTAAAGTGTAAACGACAACACTTATTACAATGTATGTTGTACGTCCTCTATATATTTTACAATGCAACTAATTAACCTGCTATATAAACCTTCTTATCCTAATTAGGTACATTGCTTTGGCAAAATATCTCTCGTCGAAAAGCTAAACGAAGGGAAAAGATTTGCTCTTCTAATAGGATTTATCCCCGCACGAAAGGAACACGTAGCAGTAGGCAGGTCGGAGACTGGAATCAACTGTCAATAATAAAAATTATGTCTCGGGCTGAGTTCTCTGCTCAGCCCACAAAGCCCTTTGAAGTTGTAAAAACCTCAACGTTAACAACAATTAGGTATTTAAAAAAATAGCCAAGTCCCTAGGCCCATAGTTAAAGGAAAGTTGTGCAACAATCCAGCAAATGATAGGTAAGGTCAAGTGCCAAGCCAATTAACAAAGTGAAAATGAGAGAGGTGTTGGTACATTAGAGAGTCAGAAATATTTGGAAATGACATCAGTTCCTTTTTAAGAGTATTACCTCCACCCCACCTCTTTAGCATCACGATTGGAACATTCTTCTCCAACTTTTTGACAAGATATCGAATAGTCAGACTTTAGTTTTGTAAAAATTTAAATAATTTTATAGGTACTTCAGGTATGATATCTAAAGAGCTTGCGTTAGCTCTTCAGGTATAATACAACTTTAACAAATATTTTAAAATGTAGAATACTACTGCTGTGCATGTGTCTCGTCTTCACAGAGTAAGCCATTCTTTCATGGACCAATGTATACAGTTCTACAATAAACTTCCTGATTATATGAAAGAACTTCCAATTAATAAATTTGAGAAATGTGTTAAAGTTAAATTAAATGAAAAAGGTTATTCTGACAATGTTGAATATTTAGCAGACCGCTTGGGATTAATTGCTCCTTATCCCAATCTCTTATAAATATAATCTAATTATTGTAAACGTATTTAAAAATAAGAAAAAAACAAGCCCGCCGAGTTTCTTGCCGGATCTTCTCAGTTTGCGGCCGCGTTCCAATCCGGTGATAGATTTATTATTATACTAGCTGTCCCGGCGAACTTCGTTCCACCCGTTCAGTTTGTATGAGAAAAATGAAAATTTTGTTTTTCCTAGTTTTCTCGCAGTGTTTCCGTTTTTATTATATTTTTAACCTTCCCTGGATTTGAATAAATAATTAAAAATCAAAATTAGCCAAATCCATTCAGCCGTTTTCGATTTTTAGCGAGACTAACGAACAGCAATTGATTTTAATATATATAGATTATAGACGCGGCACAAGTGCCTCTTGTAGGTTTATGTGAAATAAATAAAGATAATTTATTATTATTACCATTATATTGTGAAATAAAGATAATTTATTATTATTACCGTTATATTATTATTATTATTACTATAGTCGTTCTGTGTAGAGCAGTCTGTCGTACATCTCGGTATTGTCAGACATGACTCAATGGTTGATGTTTTGTTGTTTTTGGCGGCGCGACCGCGCACCTTGTCCTTTGTTTGTTTTCCAAACTTCTCAATGCTCGTGTATTTTGAGTTAACACAGTCGAATACATTACACATCTACGTGGCTTCATCATTTTGTGAGTGATTATTTTTGATATCGGAAGGCCAATTCACAGCAAATAAGAAATTCACGCCGCCTAGAGACACCAAAGGTGGTAATGGTGCGTTGCCAACCTAAGGCCGGGACGTTAGACCTCGAGCAAAAGTAAGTTTACTGGTTTAACCTTACCCTTCGAACCGGACACGTCAACGTCAGGCACTGACGTAATGAATAAGCAAGGCGGTGGTACTAATCCGGGCAAGTTAGATGTCACGGTGTTAGTGACGGTAAACCTATGCTCGCCTTTTACGAGCTGCCTGGTAGGAAGGCAGATGGTCTATTCTACAAAGGAGCCCGGACCAACACGGGGAAATGACTATGATTTTGCTATGGAAAACGGCTCTTCCGCTGCTTATATCGTCCTTGGATTTTACTAACGGTGATCGTTTATAGCTACGTGTGCCAGTTTGTTTACCCTACCTTGCAGCTTGGAATACGACACAGTTGAGCAATGATGGTATGGATAAGAAATAATACTAACGTAATCACTGCTGAGGCTGTAGAGGTTAACCTTAAGCCGTTTCATAGTTCAGTCCCATGTGGCAGGGCACATACTATCAGATCCCGCCGATACGATGACGATCCCAAATGATAGCCTTCCTCCCAATCCCAACGAAACAAGCAACAGAACACGAAGTAAGTTTACCGGCTACCTTAACCTCCGAATCGGAACACGTCAACGGCAAGCACTGACGTTATGGCGCCTGTCTAAATGGAAGGCAGACAGCTTATTCTGCAAAGGAGCCGAGACCGACACTTAGAGAAGACAAAAAATAGTTTTTATTTTTTAACTTATTACGATTGAGCTATCAGCGCATAAGAAGCCTCAATGATATACAAGGGGACTATAGTAAACCGGGTATACAGCTAAAAAGGTGTTCAGTCTGATCATTTTGACTTAGTACTTAGTAGTACACTTATAACATCATCGGGACCGGGCGGGCTAGATGAAAAGCACGCCCCCTTCTCCGCCAGACTGGAAGCCGCCAAACCACGCGGGCCTAAAGGCCCATCACTCTATGTCCGCTCCTATTGTTCCCTCTTGGGCAGAGAGGGGCACTGATTAGCGGCCTCCCTGGTACAATTGGTTTCACCGGGGAGCCCGGTTACTCAACCTCCCCGGCACGACAAGGCTTGGACCCTTGGCAGGATTATTAAGAATATCTTAGACCTAATTTAAAAATGTGCAAGCGGCCCTAAATTATTAATAGAAACTAGTATACATTTTCTGTACACTGTATGTTTCAAATACAACAACACAAAATATATTTAGTAGGTATATTTCTCTTCCCCCACCTGAATACATGTAAATGATTGTCATTTTTTCGTAGTTCGTGAGTTTACCCAATTTTCGTAAGCCTTGACCTGTTAACTATCTACTTTCATACAAAACAAAAGAAAGAGTTGTCCAGGACATTTAGCGCCACAACTCATTTGGCACTTCCGTTCTACTGACTTGTTTTTTAGACCTACGGTCGTATTACAATGTCATGACAATGAATTACAGACCGGAAGTCTGTAGCGTTGGGTAGCCGGTAGAATTGCACACTAAAGCCTAGCACCTAAGCTATGGGCCCTGTAGTAACGGGAGACGAATAGGGCTACATGTCGTAACAGGTGACTAAAAGGGGGTTGGGGCTGTGAGTCAACTGACCGGGGTGTCAGTTGACTTAAAAAGCAGCCCGGGACGTGAGGCAGCATAGCATGGTGTGACCCCATACTGCTGTCGTCAAAGTGATGCCATCAGAAGGGGGATCTGAGCGGATGAGCCTTCGGGCAGGTGTAAGGGTGACAGCGGTGCGTTCTTCGGAGATCCCGCAGTCACCCAATACGCACAGAGGACGGTCACCGAGTGGTTTTAGCCGGTAGGAGTCCGGCATAACGCGCCACTTCCCCTGAAAGTGACGGGTATCCATGAGGATTTCCACTCGTTAAAAAAAAAGGACCTCGGCCATGACAGCAATGCACTTACAAACTTTCTTCGGTCTTTCGCTGTCTTTTCCCAAAAAAACTTTCTATCTACGTACTAATAAATTTGTATTTGTAGGTTTTTTAATGATATTGGAAGGCAAATAATCAGACGGATTATCTGATGGTAAGAAATTTACGCCGCCTAAAGATACCAAAGTCGGTAATGGTGCGTTTCCCACATAATGCCGGGATGTTAGAACTCGAGCAAAAGTAAGTCTATCGGCTACATTGCCCCCGAATTAGAAGCAGTGAAGTTATGGCGGCAGGAATAGGTAAGGTGGTGGTCCCAATTCGGGCGAGTTGCTGCGAAACTCAATCACCTAGTCGGATGTCACAGTGCTAGTGACGGTAAGCCTGTGCTCACCTTTTACGATCTGCCTGTCAGGAAGGCAAATGGTCTGTTCTGTAAAGGAGCCCGGACCAACACGGGCTATATTTTGAGCTAAGATATTTAACTAAATTACGCCCATCTAAAGTAACTCTGTAATGCTTTATGAATTACCGAATAATATTAATATAGTATTAAGTAAAAAAAACTTTGTTGAAGTAGCAGTCAAATTGCAATTAAAAATTTTCTTACAAAATAAAAGCAACCTGCTTAATAAGAAAATATCGGTTCAACATTAAATTTATTTTGTACCTATTACCTAATTACGACTATTATTGAGTAAGAAGTACCTATATTAGATATATATGTATTTGATACCTAGTAAATATTTCTCATAAACCGATTTAAAATTAATTGAAGTGAAAACTTTTTGTGAAGCGCTTTTTTTGGAATGGGTAAAAACTTCTAAACTCGTATCAGGACACGTGTCCTGAAATTTCGTAAGACGGAAATTCGTAAGATAGTGCAGGGCGCTTGCGCGAATGTTCGTGTTGTTATGTTTGTGTATCATAGCGCAATAAATGAATAATGTATTCAACCATATAAATGGTAGTACTTTCATACTGATAATTAAAGCAATTCGTGCAAATTTTTTCCCTAACCATGCCAAAATATCAAAAATGCACAACGTTAATATTCAAGTATTCACTTCTGCCGGCACTCCCGGAGTGCAACTCGATTTTTTATTTTTATGTCAGTAAAGATATTTAATATAATTTTTTTTGTTATAACTCAAACATTTTTATTCAATTTATTTGAATCCATTTCACAAAGAATTTATCAGACATTAACGATATTGATATCACTCAGTGATATTTCAAAATAGCTCCCTACAACTCATTTCATTTGTGGATGTTAGATGTAGAATTTAGTTTTGGGCTTCGGATGACAATAGCCATTCTCAAATATACCTTTATTCTGAAATGTTTGTTTAAAATTTTAAACAGCACTGTTTTACTAGCGGCCAATAATAATTTATAACCTATTTACAGACAGAAATAGCCTACTAGAGATTTGTTCCTACGATATTTTTTTATTAATTATTCAAAAATAATAGTGGTTTCTTGGTATCTTATCTATAGTAACAATATTCCTAATCTTAGATAGGTTATATTTATTAATATTGGCCGTAAGAGAATTCTTGCTAAATACCTATCTAATTGTTATGTAAAATATTTGTGTGATAGTTCCTGTTTTTTTTATGATATTGGAAGGCAAACAAGCAGAGCGATTTCCTGGTGGAAAGAAATTCACGCCGCCTAGAAACACAGGTGATGGTGCGTTGCCAACATGAGGCCGGGGTGTTAGGTCTCGAGCAAAAGTAAGTTTACCGGCTACCTTACCCTCCAAACCGGAGGGTCGCTGCGAAACTCTACCACCTAGCTGACTAGCATCTCAATGTCACGGTATAAGTGACAAGCGAGCTGCCTGGAAGGAAGGCAGATGGTCTATTAATGCAATCTAAACACATCTTTGGACCTATGGTAGGTGTACGTTAGTATTTTTAACCCCCACGCAAAAAAGGGGTGTTATAAGATTGACAGGTCTGTCTGTCTGTGGCGTCATAACTTCCGAACAGATGCAGTGATTTTTAATTTAGGCTTTTTTTGTATCAAAGGTAACTTATGTGCAAGTGTTCTTAGACATGTTTGATGAAATAAAAGTTGTGAGGGTGAAAGAGGGGAGATTAACTGTTTTTTTTTAAATAGAAATAAAGTTCTTGTATTGGTTTTTTTTTATTTTTAATTTAATAGTTATTTCGTATGGAATTAATGATAAATAAGGATATGGACGAAATTTTGCCTATGTGGTCTAGCGGTACAGGTGTTGGAATTGACCGCATGAGGTTCCTGGTTCGATTCCCGGGTCAGGCAACATAAACTATTTGTTTTTTAATTTTATAAAACAAAACGTTGCATGGGATTGGATATGTGCCCGGTTGGCGATAGGCATGCCACCATCGACCACACATCCCAACTTGCCATCTATCAAATTGTGGTATTTAGTGTCTTCGGCTACTCGTGGGTACCCTGGTCGTGCATCTGGCTTCGGGGATATGGGCATGAAGATACTGACAGGTTTCGTTCCGATTTTTTTAACAGATTTCCGTAACGATGGTAGCGCGCACATATTAGTGGCAGAAATAGCTAATGCTAACAAACCGGGCGAATTATTGTTACCACCTTTAGGCATACGTATTGCGTAAGTTTGTCAGCTACCCAACAAACTGAAAAAGACAATAGCGAACACTCTTGTTATAGCGAGTAAAAAATAAGGCAGTGTGACTTGTCCTGGCGAATCGACTCAATTACTATACAATGGTAATTACTAAAAAGTCTTTTTTCACTATGCAGATTCTAAGATGACATTTGCGAGTTAAAGTCAAAAGATAATATGCAGTTGCCACCTATCACATTATGGGACTTCGTCGTGGATGCCCTGGTTGTGCCTCTGCCTCCCATTTCGGGGATATGGGTGTGAAGATACTTGTAATCTCTGCTGTACCAAAGCTTGAACAGTGGGAACGTAAATATTAAAATTATGACGTAGAGTATACACTCTTGAGTGCAATTAAATCGTTTACGGAAACTATTATGATGTAACCGTTTAATATTCGAACCCTAACCATGAGTTTACGGCACTATACTCGCTAGCCTCTCCGTTAATGAGTTTATGCTGCAGATTTCGAATATTCGATACATAAATTACGAAATATACTTGATCCATAGCCATGGAATGGTCTCACCGTCTTAATTATAAACATGTACTTAAGTACTTCGAATGCCTAGCAGAATGCGAGTCAATGGATGATTTGAACAATAGGTTTGTGCAAGCTGTCATAGCGGCCAGGTCGAAATTCTTTAAGACCCGAAGCAAGAAAAGAACTGGAAAGCTCTCAGACCTTACTCTCAAACTCATGGGTGAACGGAATGAAATGCGGTTGCAGTCTTCAGTTGACATGCAAAAGTACAGGGAGCTAAACAGACTAGTGTCCAAGGCGTTGCGGACAGACCTGCGCACCTTTAATACCTCTCGTATTAAATAGGCTATCAAGCGTAATGAGGGCTTTAAGGTGTTCGCTGGGGATTTGTCTGTTGGCCAGACCCAATTGATAAAACTGAAGACCGAACGTGGCACCGTAATTTCATCTAAAGCTGAGATTTTGAGAGAGGTTGAGAAGATATATGGACAGCTGTACAATTCAACACGACCCGTTGATGGTTGGGCTAAAGACCCTAGAGCCAAACTCACCTGACATTTCACCGAAGACATCCCGGACGTCAGCCTGTACGAGATTCGGATGGCCCTGAAACAACTGAAGATCAATAAACCAACGACGGGGTACTTAAGGTCCTCCAGAAGCTATATTCCGTCATCCTCGAAGGCAGTGTTCCAGAAGCGTGGACCAGAAGTGTGGTGGTTCTCTTTTTCAAGAAAGGTGATAAAACGTTATTGAAAAATTATAGACCCATCTCACTTCTGAGTCACGTTTACAAGTTGTTTTCGTGGGTTATTACGGACCGACTCTCACGCAGGTTGGACGATTTCCAACCTCCCGAACAAGCCGGGTTGCGTAAAGACCTTTAGCACTGTAGACCATAATTATACAGAAGTCCGAGGAGTATTAACGGCCATTATGTCTAGCGTTTTTGGACTACGAGAAAACCTTTGATTCGGTTAAGACATGGGCGGTGCTTAAGACATTACAGCGGTGCCGCATCGACTATCGATACATCGAAGTGTTGAGGTGTGTACAAAAAAGCCGCTACGTCGGTCCAATTACAGTATCAGAGCTCGAATCCGATCTAATTGCAGAAAGATGTGAGACAGGAAGACGTTATTTCTCCAAAACTGTTCACTGCTGCACTGGAAGATGTCTTCAGCTTCTGGACTGGAAAAGACTAGGCATCAATATAACAGCGAGTACATCACTCACCTTCGATTCGTAGATGATATTGTGGTAATGGTGGAATCGCTGGAAGACTTGTGCAAGGTGCTCGGTGACCTCGATAGAGTTTCCCAACAGGTGGGTCTTAGGATGAACTTGAACAAGATGAAAGTCATGTTCAACGTTTATGTTGCACCTATACCAGTTCACATTGGGAACTCAGTTTTTAAAGTTGTTGATCAGTATATATTCCTGGGTCAAGCTGTTCAGTTAGGTAAATCCAACTTCAAGAAAGAGGTCGACAGCCGAATCCAACTCGGATGGGCAGCGTTCGGGAAGCTAAAGGGTATCTTCTTGTCCAAATTACCGCAGAGCCTAAAGTCGAAAGTCTTCGACCAGTGTGTGTTTCCGGTGATGACACATGGAACTGAGACTTGGCCGTTAAATCTGGGCCTCTTAAATAAGCTCAGAGTCACTCAGCGTGCTATGGCGAGAGCTTTGCTCGGTGTTTCTCTGCGAGATGTGATCCGTATTTCGGTGATTCGCAAGAGAACGAGAGTAATCGACATAGTCCAGAAAGTCAGCAAGCTAAAGTCTCAACGGGCTGGCCACGTTGCTCACAGAACCGACAACCGCTGAGTTTACATCCAGAGATCCATCTAAAATCCTATTATCACGAAAACTTGATACGTCATTGTTTCAAGTCCCAATTATTATTGTCATGTAAGAATTGAGCATTTCTCCCCGTGTTGGTTAGGACTCCTTTGCAGAATAGACCTTCCTGCCAGGGAGCTCTTAAAAGGCGAGCATAAGCTTACCGTCACTATCAGCGTGGCATCTGTCTTGGTGGTAGAGTTTGGCAGCGACTCGCCCAGATTCGTACCACCGTTACCTATTCCTGCCGCCATAACGTCAAACTACTGGCGTTGACAGGTACCGGGTTCGGAGGATAAGGTAGCCGATAAATTTATTTTTGTTTGAGGTCCAACATCCCGGTCTCACATTGGCAACGCATCATTACCACATTCCATTTCTCTTAAGCGGCGTGAATTACTTACCAAATCCGTCTGCTTGTTTGCCTTTCAATATCATGAAAAAAGTACAAAGTTTACCGTAAATCTAGTCAGACTTCAGATTCAGGTAAAAAAAAGTTTAAGTATCTTCACGCCCATATCCCCGAAGAGGTAGGCAGAGGTACAACCAAGGCACCCACGACTAGCCGAAGACACTAAGTCCCACAATGTGATAGGTGGCAAGCCTATCGCCAACCGGGCACATTTCCAATCCCGACCAACATTTTTTTAAATTAGAAAATTGGAAAAATCCAATTTTCTTTATGTTGGCCGACCCGGGATTCGAACCCAGGACCTCATGCAGTCAAGTCCAACACCCGGACCGCTAGACCACAGAGGCGATAATATTTATACAAGAGGAAGCAAACGAGCAAGTGGATCACCTGATGGAAATTGATCACCGTCGCCCAAGGACATCCGCAACATCAGGAGTACCACAGATGCGTTGGCGACCTTTATGGAATGAGTACACTCTTTTCTTTCAATTTCTTTCAAAGTCATAATCTGTTTTACCTCTGAGTAATAGGCAGTCGACGCGGTATATGTGAACAGACTGCAGTAGTTACCAGAAGTAACAAGCTAAAAAAAGCAGCAGGCCATGTTGTATCTAAAAAATCATAATAGTATAGTATTTACCCCGTGTAGGTCCGGACTCCTTTGAAAAATAGTCCATCTGCCTTCCTGCCAGGCAGCTCGTAAAAAGCGAGCATAGGCTTAACGTCACTAAAACCAAAACATCCCACTAGGTGGTAGAAAATTGATAGAAGAAGGCGTTACTTTGCGGAAATCCATACTTCAATCCAAATAAAATTATTTTAATTTGGATTTAGGTGGTAGAGTTTGGCAGCGATTCGCTCGGATTGGTACCACCGCCTTACGTATTCCTGCCGCCATTACGACGAAGGTAAAGTAGCCGGTAAGCTTAATTTTGCTCGAGGCCCAAGATGCCGGCTTAAGGTTGGCAACGCACCATTACCACCTTAGGTGTCTCTAGGCGAAGTGAATTTCTAGACTTTCTTTCTACAACCAAGGCACCCACGACTAGCCGAAGATACTAAGTCCCACAATGTGATAGGTGGCAAGCCTATCGCCAACCGGGCACATTTCCAATCCCGACCAACATTTTTTTAATTAGAAAATTGGAAAAATCCAATTTTCTTTATGTTGGCCGACCCGGGATTCGAACCCAGGACCTCATGCAGTCAAGTCCAACACCCGGACCGCTAGACCACAGAGGCGATCAGATTCAGGTAGATCTCTAAAATCATTCTAGGCAGCTATTTAGTATATTTTTATGAGCATACCACATTGAATATGTCCATGGCTCTCCAGATGATGAGACACCGTGGCTTGCAGACACAATTGATGTTAAAGGTGCGTTGCTGATGTAAAGATACTAAAACCGTCAAGCTGATAGGAATCTCGAGTAAGTAGGTACCAAACTACAAACTTTTTTGTAGTAAACACTTGTTTACCACTATACACTTTATTTAATACTTTTCGTTACTCTATAGCCAACCGGTTTCACTTTTTACAGCATCATCAAGGCTTTGAAACTAAAACTTTACACAACTTGACTACAAAAAAAGTGTGTATACAATGGAATTCCACCAAGTGCCGACGATAACAAGTATAGCTTCTATCTAGGTACCAAACTTTTGCCTTTAAAATATTATACCTATGTTATTTATAATTGAGGTAAGATTATTATGTACATGTCATACGTATTATAAATGCTTCTATTTCACTGTTACACTTTCTAGGCAGATACTGTAAAGATTTCGGTAAAATTTGGCATGAAGATAATTCAAGGGTCGGAGTCTATCATATTATATCACTTTTCATTATATCACCTATCACTAAAGAGCGAAAAATCTTAAAACAGGAAGGAATCTAAGGCCAAGTATTAAAAGAAAAATAAAGATAAAGAACAAGAACAAATAATTTATTTCAGATACATTCACATCTTTACTTACGTTATAAAATAAGGCGAGATCGGAACGGAACATTTGCTGTTCCGTAGTATAACAATGGTTGTACACGTATACGAGGTTGACTTCAATTATAATAAATAAATAAAATAGTTTAACTTATTACCTAATCACTTTTATATTATCACTGTATAAGATATAGTTTTGTTATCTTAATAAGATTTCCTTATTATATATAATATCCTTGGGTAGTCTATCTTGGCTATACCCGAAAAGCCCAACGTATGAATTTCTATTAATTAGCCCACATCTTTATGATTTTCGTTATGAATAAACTGGGATTTTTTCTGTTAAAACAATAAATTCCCAAAAATGTAGAACTTTTCAATTGTCCTTTTTTCTCTGAATTTAAACTGCGAGGCCGAATGCAGGTATTAGCACTAGTCGGCTGAGTGTATTTTTACTCTAGATGCAGTTTAACTTATTACATTATATTATAGCAGTTTATTGATGAATTTAGACCCTTAAGTTATAAATGTTTTAATGTTTATTTATAAATAGTTTATGTTTGTACATCAGATCAGTAATTATTGAATTAGTATGTATTCGTGCTTTATAAAATATGTATAACATTACTTTACTGAAGTGACAAAAAAACGTATAGATCATAAATTTGGCATTTGTCAAATCCAAACTACACAAAAAATCCATCTTATGTTATAGTCTAAAGCTATGAAGTATGAACAACCTCGTAGCTTTCCTTTAAACGGTAAATTAACATAATGCAGGTTGTTGTTCACTGGTGTATTAGTTAAGTAGTAGTCTACACAGAAATGACTAATCATTAGGCTTTGTTAAAGATATAACGAAACATTCTAACAATTGTCTAACACTCGAAGTGGATTATTGAGTAGCTATAAGTTTAAGACAGTTTTATGTAGGTACCAAAATTGTTGCGTAGGTCTTAAGTACATTTTAAGTTAGACGTAGAATAGGCCTTTACTTTGCTAGTTCCGCGTAAACAGTGTGACTGTTGTGGTGGGAAGTCTTTCAAGTAACACAGAATGTGACAAGCTTGAAAAACATTTTCATTACCCACCAACACTCAGTAGGGTTACTCTCGAATATCGATTTCATGCAAATTAGAAATTTAAATCGGATTTGTCATTTTAAGTACTCTGGAACACAGTAATAACGGATGATTAACATCAGTTACCACAAAACTCAATGAATCGGATAAAATCATTTATTGTTTTTAATTTATTAATCTTTAATAATTCGCTAGTAATGTGTTCAAGAGTACCTAAAGTGACAAACCCGATTCCAATTTCCAATATCACATTAATCGAGATTCAAGAATAACACTACAGGTTAAGAATAAAATTCGAGTTTGGGAAACAGTCCAACTTGTCACTACCTTCGCATGTGAGAATGCAAACGAACATTCCACCGCCCACCACTGCGACCAGACCACGAATAAAACAAGCTTAGAAAAAATCCAAATTGTCATATTCGTCGTCAATCTTGTGGAAGATGTCTCCACTAAGTAGGTACAGCAATCGCACTCGACTTACGTTTCGCCTCGTAACTGAGGCATCCTCAGTAGGTACAGTCCATTTCCTGAGGATGCCTCAGAACCTTTTCGTTTGTTTGTTGGCCAAAAAATAAGTTTTTTTTCATTTGTTTTTATACCTTGAAATAAGTTACTTAACCACGCATTGGCAACATGTTATTGACGAAAATATCTATTTTTGGTCGAAATTGTCTTAAGCTAAGTCCGTCCGAAATGTTCCGTTCCGATCATCACAACTACCTTAGACAGATTAACAGTTAACAATAATAAACTGTTAGAGGTATAAGTGATAAATATCAGTAACACATCTTACAAAACCCACTAGCAGTCGACATTTGTAAAGACTCTGAAAGTTTTAGCTTCACCAGATATACATATATCACAATAATTCAGTAAATACGTTTCTTTGTATAATTTTCGTTATAATATATAAGGTCAATGATAAAAATGAGACTATAACTAAGGAAGTACCAGAATTTCATGGCAAAAATTCAAGAAATATAGAGAGCGCGAAGATAACAGATTATTTTTGAATAAATTTTGTTCTAGTGGTAGATTTTATTGATATATAAACCCACCATAATTACCTTTTGTGTGTATTTCACTCTTGTAATATTTTATCTGCGAAAAAAACTGTTTCAAAGTTGTGCCGATAGCAAATACAAGACAGATTACAGAGTATTTGTTTTAATAATTTGAACTGTAACTTCTCTTTTTATGATTTAATCTTTGCCATGAGATTTTAGTACGTCCATATTAAAATTTAAAAAGAATTGGGGTTTAACGATTAAAATCTTTGATTTTTTTACCCACGACGTTACGTTGTAAGGACGACCTGAAATACTAAATATCTTATAAAAACTTCGTTTTTTACAAAATAGATTAAATGTACCAAATTAAAGCCTTAAAGCTTTTTCAGCAAAAGAAGAAAAGCAGCGTTTTTCTCATTAATAGCACAGCTTTTATAACTTTACAATTTAAACAGTAACTTGATTTTATCGTTACCAAAGTTATTTTAACCTGTGAAAATAAGTTATAGAAAACTTTACTGGTATAAATTTTAAAGAAAGAAAAAATTTCGCCCCAGACAGGATTTGAACCTGTAACCTTTCGTCTCAAGCCGACGAATGCTCTAACCAATTGAGCTACTGAGGATTCAAGTCCCGTGGCGAAATTTTCAATTCCTTTCTAACCCGTTAACGCGGGTAGTTTCTTTCTTTAAAATTTATAGAAAATTTATCCCAAGCACAGGGCAAGTGCTAAAATAAAAAAATACGTTTACTGGTATATTAAACCCGGTAATGAAGAGCCAACATAAAAATTTGCAAGACAAAGTTATGCTTTATTTCAAAATCAAACTTATGCCTAATAATACTTGGCGTATATCAAAACAACACTGAGACATAAAACTGTAAGATGAAACGTGAATTATATTAAATACGAATTTAGATGCAAAATTAATACTTATAATAAATAATATACGTACAATTATAATATGAGATCGGGAAACAACGGCAAGCAGACGGATTCAGAGATGGTAAAATAAATACCAAAGAGGCTGGTATGTAAATAACTATTTTTTTTAGTTGGGTTAATATGTGTACCGGCTATACCCTACCTACAAGTTTGAAGTACAGCATTATCTATGGAGGCAGGAATAAGTACGGTGATGGTAAATTTCACATGTCATCACAAAACACTTCCGCCATACCTTAAAAATACATTTTATTACTTTGCAATAGACTTCTGTTTGAAAATGAGATATTTTTACATAATTACTAAACTTCTTTATAATTTGATTTAAAAATTTCATACATACAATTTTACGCATAATATGTTAGGATAAGGCGATTACCCCTTTATTAATTTGAAGTGAGTCTAAATTTCAATGGAGGAACGAACTATACTAATGTGTACTTCACGACCTAAGCCTAGGTCACATATTTATATGCTGCGAGATGTCAGGTTTGTCGTCGTGGG
>NJDC01001764.1:276884-296798 GCA_002245475.1 Calephelis virginiensis | reverse complement strand
ATTTTAACCTGTGAAAATAAGTTATAGAAAACTTTACTGGTATAGGAAACCCGGTAATGAAGAGCCAACATAATAATTTGCAAGACAAAGTTATACTTTATTTAAAAAATCAAACATATGCCTAATAATACTTGGCGCTACTTGGCGTATATCAAAACAACACTGAGACATAAAAATGTAAGATGAAACGTGAATTATATGAAATACGAATTAGATGCATAATTAATACTTATAATAAATAATATACGTACAATTATAATATGAGATCGGGAAACATCGGCAAGCAGACGGATTCAGTGATGGTAAAATAAATACCAAAGAGGCTGGTATGTAAATAACTATTTTTATTTAGTTGGGTAAATATGTGTACCGGCTACCCTACCTACAAGACTGAAGTACAGCATTATCTATGGAGGCAGAAATAAGTACGGTGATGGTAAATTTCACATGTCATCACAAAACACTTCCGCCATACCTTAAAAATACATTTTATTACTTTGTAATAGACTTCTGTTTGAAAATGAGATATTTTTACATAATTACAAAACTTCTTTATAATTTGATTTAAAAATTTCATACATACAATTTTACGCATAATATATTAGGATAAGGCGATTACCCCTTTATTAATTTGAAGTGAGTCTAAATTACAATGGAGGAACGAACTATACTAATGTGTACTTCACGACGTAAGCCTAGGTCACATATTTATATGCTGCGAGATGTCAGGTTTGTCGTCGTGGGTCGTTTAATGCTTCGTCCAAACCTGAGCATCAAGCGGGAGAGACGCGGGACGCGAAGCGGGAATGACTGAAACGCGAAAATGACGTGCACACCTAAGCGACTACGGCGCTAACTGAAAACTTCATTTTAAGTAATTTGTCATTTAAGTCGTTCGTCTCCAACATAGTTTATAAATAAATAAAAATCTCTCTGAAAAAATTATTAAGAAACATTTCTTTTTTATTAAACGATGATATTACCACAAACTTACCTAAATCATATCCTTGTGGCAAGGGTATTAAACAACGATACCAATACAGAGAAATACTTTTAAAAATGTGTAGTGTAAATTTTATAAATATTCAAACACAGACATCTACGCTCGTTATACAAATATATGTTTTTCTTAGTTATTGGACCCGAGCCTCGAGGATGATCAGTGGAGTTAGGGAGTTTTCACTTGACCAAAAATCTGATCACTTAACGACATGTCTGATTATTTTGTATTTTTTAATTGTATTGTATTTGTAGCATTTATCAACAAAGTTTTAATTTTTTTATGAAATTAAAATAATACAAAATATTAGTAGCATCTTTACACACTTCTGATCACTCGTCGCGTGCGTCCCGCGTTACTGACGCCGTACTCCCGCGTTACTGACGCCGTTCTCCCGCGCTGCAGACGCGCGGTGTGTAAGGCGCCACACACACTATAACAGTGTCCCGCACAGTAGACGCTCCCGTTACACTTTAACTTTGTTCGCGTAGGTTTGAACGAAGCCTAAATAAATTTTCTTAACTAACATGTTCTTAACACGTTTTGGTGCCTTCGATTTACAAGGGAATAAAAATTTGGTGCTCTTAAATTCGATTTATATTAAAATAAATATGACAAGATTAAATTCTTACAATACTACAATAGACATTTAACAACGAAGATATAGAGGCTACGAGATGAATAACATAAAGTAACAATCTAAACATTTAAGCGGGGCTACGGTCAGGCGGAGACCAAAAACTATATCTAACGATTATTTTTTATTTAATACTTTGTCTTTCAGATGAATCGAGAATATTACAAAATAAAACAACCAAACCACAGCTCTTAACTACATTTAAAGCTATAATTTCTAGTTCTAGTCAAAATATTTGTCATTGGTCATACATTTTAATTCATCCTACTAATTTATTTTTAAGTTAGTTGTTTATGTAAAAAGAACTATGAGTTTACGATTTCTTAGCCTCTTTTTTATTAGTCTTCGCCTGAGTTTCAAGGTAAAAAACAGTTAATCGTTATTCTAACTTTCAGTATGTGATACAGATTATATTATATACATGTTATGGATTAATTTTAATGGGTAACGAGTCAATTCAACATTTTTTGTATCGCTTAATTAATTATGGTATTTAAAGTCTTTTTTTAAAGTTTAGATATCTGTTTTATATATTTGAATGTAAATAAAATTCAAATTGAATGAGCCAATCAAATATTATTTAATTTCACCTTTTGTCTTAATCACATGTTAATTTTTCTTTACTCTTCAATTAAAACTATTACTGGGCCAACAACAAACCAATTTTAATGTTTCTTTTTAGAAAGGTAGGTCATAATTCGGAGGTGATCCCATATTAACTTCATTAGAATTCGACTGAAGGTTTTTGAGTTATATCTATTTATTAACGTCAAAATTTTCGTCTATTTCATATACATGATAACATTTATGTAAGGTCATCTCGGAATAATTAGTTATATTTTGGAAAAAGAACTCAATTTTCGACGGATTAATTAAATAATTGAGAGTAGTTTTTTGCAGTTTTACTGACTTCAAACTATATACAAACGAAAACAAAACACTGCCTTAATATTTAGGACGTTAAATATATCCGTTGTTAAGATTTTCTCTTTGAATTTGATCACGCTATCGGTGAAACAAAATAAATTTGATCCATTTTAACTGACAGTTAAATTTTAAGCTAGACACAACGGAGAAAAGATACATTGCGATTGCCACACTAAATAAATATAAAATATACATTAGACATCTATTTTAAATATATAAATACATGAAGCGCACTTGACATAATCTATTATAAATATTCACTTAGCTTATAATGACCTGCAACAATAATATTTATTACTAATAGCCTAACATTCGCTGATTTTTCATAAGGTTAAATTATACACCGAAGTATATTGTCCAAAAAACTGCAAAAAATATTAACAAAATAATCGATATTTAGTAATCAATGTTACAATTGTATATATTGTTTTTAATATTTTGTAAAAATGCGAGTATAAAAAATAAGATAAGTTTTTAACAAAAACATATTTTTGTGACAAGCTTTTATTTGTAAGTGCTTTTCCCAGTAGACTTGAGAAGTACTACTCAAAATATATCCAATAAGCAAAAACACAATAGGATAATGTTGAGAATTAGAAGGTCCTATGGCTACCTTTTGATTTTATCTAATAATTTTGCAATGACAAGCAATTAACACATGCATCAATCGATGTCTACTTGCAAGGTCCCTCTAGGACAAACATAAGTTGCAGAATGAAATAAAAGCTTGTAAAAAATAATCTTATCCAGACGTGTACTATCTTTATACTAACTAGTCGTTTACACTGAAGAGATACCTAAAAATAAATTGTACTTACAACACCGTATATGCTTTTTATAGGGACTGTCAAAACGAATTTTGACAAACAGCCAGCTAAATCACAACTCTAAGAGGCAGAACTCATGGAGCGGTTCTGCGATTTATTTCAAAACTCACGAGGCCGGTAATTTTTGCGGTCCCGCAGCCGTCGCGGTTGAAATTATCCCCCGCAAACTTGGCGGTTGATGAACCGCGGCCGGCGGTTGCGGTTAAATAATCAGTACAAATAGTATAAAAAGGTCGCCCGCCAAACGACCGCAGAACGCGCTGTTGCAACCCACCGAGGCCCATCGCATCGCATCGCCGCCCGCACGATTAACGGGCAGACGACCGCTTGCGGGAACTGCAAACAACCGCAGGCGCTGCGGGTGAAAATCGTGAAATGTGATCTAACTTTTTGCATATAAATCTTCATTCTACGGAATCTGAGGGCCCGCAACCGCCGCGGGAGCGGGTTAAAACCGCGCCGTGAGTTCTTAGTCTTAATAGACATTTGTGTCACGAGCCCCGGATGTTACTTCTTCATTCATAAAAAATATTGACGCCGGAAAAGTAGTACTGAGATTAGGCGTCGTAAATGAGAATTATTTTTAATATTATCATACGTTTTAAGAAAACATCATTGTATTTATGTTTTTTTATTCATAACGCTAAGTAGGTATGGTTCAATTTATTTGCAAGGAGACACAACTTAAGAATAGAGTGTATTTACCTTTCTTTGCTTTCATAATCCTACTAAGATTTTTCATAGGAATTAAAACCAATATTTCTTGCACATTTGTTAATGATCACAAAATTCGTTTCAAATATCCAAACAGAGGGTAAACTCGGATTTGAAATAAATACTCAAATTAATATTTTCAAATTCATAATGTAAAAAATATGCGACACGAAAATTTTAGTAAACGTCCTGTTCCTAAAATTTTCGTGTCGCATGTTTTTTCGAATTGGATATAAAAAGTCAGCAAAATAAATAAATTATTTCTATCCTATTTTTAAAAAAATGTCAAATTACCATTTAGGGAATTGATATTTAAAGTACCTATGTTATAGAAGTAAAATGTAAAAACAGAATTAATGATTACTTAACACTTTCATTTATCTTAAAACGTTTTTGATTAATTACATATTTATTAAAATGATTGGCAAGTATGTATGTAAAAATAATCATTTTAAAAGATAGGTTACATTACCGTAATTTTACAATGAGCGTTTATTTCGGCTAAACATCCAAAACTAAACCTCATATATGCGAAACCAGATTAAAATAAACAAATAAAGGCCGCGTGTCGACATACCAGACACTGACACCGTCGCGACGATTAATTAATTTATAAGTAAACAAAATTAGTTTTATTCGACTGGCAAGTCTTTAATCATAATTATATCATGTTCTGAAGCGTTGAAGAAATTCTCTGAACGGGCTACGGGAATTACATACTTTCCTTGCAAAGTTTGTGTTAAAATCTATAAGGTAAAGAAAGTTTTATAGCTGTTGTTTCAGATATAATTGACAAATACGACAGTGTTAAATTAACCAATGTTATGCACAAAACTAATGTTCAAAACGTTAGCCTTGCAAGTTTTGATTCTTCTTCCGTTTCAATACGTTGACATAAGAAAATTGTAATACTTGAAACAGTTCTTCGGACTTCACGACCATTAACATCTCTTGTACTTGTCAAAGTGAGTTTAAACTTTCCACCCTTATTAATACTATCAAGTAGTAACAGTATCCTGAATACGTCCATTTATATTCCAACAAAGTATGTGACGTGGCACGACGTCAGCGGTTCAGCAAAGGGTGTAGATCTCCCGATGTGTGCGTGCGCTCGACGCTCACGAGCGTCGCGCTCGCGGTTGGCTGGTGTCGTACGCGCGGATTACATCCGCTTGAGATACACTCGCGCCCTCCTCTTGAGAGAATGCGAACCCATCTGTATCCACACATACATATTATTTACAATTCTTAAAAAGAAAACAACTTCTCAAGTCCACACAACTATTTGGTCAGCCTATTTCGATTCATTTTAGCCATGTTAAGTCGTTTTTTACATAACATAATAAAGTATTTACGATTGCCATTGTTATTTAGTTTTACTTCAATTCAACTACCGAAATGAATGAATAAATTAAATGTATAATCCTCAAGTTAGATTTACATTATCAAAACCTTAAAAACCAAATTTCAGGGCATTTAAAAATCTGATTTATTTATTTATAGTCAATTTTATTTATAGTTTACATTAATAAAACTTGACAACTTTACTGAAGTTTCAGAAAATATAATTTAAAAATATTTGTTTGCCAGAAATTTAATTACTGATTTCAAATACAAAACTAAGTTTTACCTTTCAATGTAATAACGTATTGAAGTATTAATACTTACCATATCACTTAATCAGTGTGTGCCATATGACCAACAAATATGTGTAAATGTCAAGTCATTAATAGTGCGGACAGTGTACGTACTAGAATCAAGCCATAATGGTTTAGCCGGGTTCCATGTTCCGGAACTTGGTGTAGCATACGCTGTGCATGGGTTACTTACGCGACAGCTCGAGCTCCAAGTTGACGCGAGTGGCGGAGCGCCGCCCGAACACACTGCGCACATTCTGCAGCAGCCTCGCAGTCTCCGTGAGTCTGTCACACAGATCTCGCGGTAACCGGACATCCAAGGGGCATCCCAAACACAACCTCTCCCCGGCAACCGTAATGACCAAATTTATTTTACCTTACCCCATTCGCGACCTTAAATCGGATCAAAATTATATAGCTTATTAGAGCAGCAGGCCCTTAGGATGCACACATAGAGATAATTCACTGTTTGTCGATTACTAGTTATAGAAACTGGCTTGTGTTAGAATCGTTAATAGCCAGAAATGAAACAAATTTTGATAAGTGAGTGTACGTGGCGCAAATGTTTGTCTAAGAATTAATATGCCTATACAATGGGAGAGATCTTTCGTAGTGCGCATCCTAGCCCCGCTGGAAATACTGAAGTTTTAAGTATTTAGAACATTTAATTAAAAAAAATTAATTTGTATTTAAGGGTAAGATATTTTTTACAACATATTTTGATCATTACGATATTTCCTTTATTCACACACGAAGACTTTTATGTGAATATCTGCCATAAAAGATTTCCCTAAAGAGTAATTCTATTTATATGGTTGAAATGCGTCATTTCCGAACATATCCAAACACACAAAAGCACAGACACACGAAGCGTGAGAAGCAGGCGAATTGGCGAGGTAACATGCAAAGCCATGCGGTACTTACATTGGGCCAGTCTCAAGAGCGCGTGTCTCGTGTCCGCCGAGCTATGAACAACCAGTTAGTTATAAAACACCTCATGCTGAAATACACTCAATAAAGATACCAATCCCAGTTTGAAATGCAGTCTTAGTATTGGAAAACATTTCAAGCCACATTATATAAAAGTAGGTACTTAGATTCGACATTAATAAAAAACTAGTCAACCCTACTCAGGTCTTATATTTTTTTGGCCTACCATTTTCAAGACTTACAAAAAACGAGCATAGTAACTAAATGTCCAGGTGGCTGATTATGTATCTCAGTGGCCAACTGAAAAGTGTACATCAAATAGCTGTCAAATGACGTGTTTTATATATGCTATTTCCAGTGACCAACAGAAATACAATAGAGAGAGCAAACACAAATGACGTAATTTGACAGCTACTTGATATAAACTTTTCCATATTAAGTTGGACACTGATATACAAAATGAGCCCCAAGGTTCCTTATAATCATGCCAAGTAGTAAGAAATTTGATAAGAAATGAATTTAGATTCTGTACAGCCTCTACTTCAAAATAAGAAACTTAATATTTGTTTGGGTAATTTTTATAAAACATTTTAAAGTACTTATTAAAAGAAAACAACTTGTAAAACTACCTGGGACAAAACTAGATAGTATTGGTCCCTATTTTTGGTTGACAAAAAACTAAGAAACTAACATCCCTTAACTATCACTCCAGTTAAAAACGATCGATATCAATTTACTAGTAGTGTTATTAATGTACTTGTATTATACTCTGGAAGCTTAGCTGGTTATCAACAGATTTTTACATTATATTTATAATCGAAAAATTAAGTAGATATGAAAAATGAAATCTGTTGAAAATAATAAAAACTAAAAATTCGTTTTTGTTTTAACTTAGTTATAAATGATAAATACTGTCCAAAGTAATCCTACAAATGTTTTCCAATAAGAATAGATATGATCTGATTTAAACAAGACAAATAACAATTTTAAAATTCAACACTTTTATTAAATACACACTTTTTACAAACAATTTCAATAATACTTTATTATTTTTTTATTAACACACATTTAATATTTCAGATATATGTAAATACAGCTGTTTTGAAACGTGACATACAAAATTTATAAATAACAAAAACTAAAAACTTTTACAATAAATAACTTAGGGTAAAAAATGTGTGCTACGGAAAGATGAAACCAGAGAAGTGCTATTTAAAAGAAGCATAAAACAAATAGCATAATGGTAATGTAAAATGTCACAACTCTAAGACCAATATATACAGAAAATATACACTATTCGGAAGATTTACATTATTATATACAATATAAGTCAAAAACGGTGAGATTTTTAATTAAAAGTCGTAGATTACATTATACAAAATTATTGTTAGCGCAAATAATTAAACCACTAAATCTTATACAATCATAAATAGCTATCTTATATAGACAATATATAACCAACATTATAAAAAATATACGAGTTCAATATATTTAGCAATAGTTCACAACAATAAAAAAATATTTAATACGTATTTCATCTGTTTTTAATATTGGAACGACGTTCCTTATCACACGTTGGGGCTAGACGGAAAAAATCCTATGAAAAGTTGTCACGAAACTTTTTATTTTAATAAATGATTCGCCTGTGTGGTCTAGCGGTTCAGTTGTTGGACTTGACTGCATAAGGTCCTGGGTTCGAATCCCGGGTCGGGCAACAAAAAGAAAATTGGGCTTTTCCAATTTTCTAATAAAAAAAAAAGTTACTCGGGATTGGATATGTGCCCGGTTGGCGATAGGCTTGCCATCTATCACATTGTGGGACTTAGTGTCTTCGGCTCGTCGTGGATGCCCTGGTTGTGCCTCTGCCTACATCTTCGGGGATATGGGCGTGAAGATATTATACTTTTAGCGTATATCTAAGCTAATAAATATAATAAATTTTAAGCTATTAATACTAATAGGGTTGAAATGTTATAATTATCAATTGGAATAAGTAAAGATGGAAATTCAGGTGAGTTAGTTACCGCCTGACCCAGAGAAAACCCTTGAAAAATGTTTATAGTCAATTTATTTTCACTTAGATTAATATTTGAGTTTTGTTTTATTTTTAAACTTCCTAGAATTGGAGTAAACAATAATATCAAATTACATAAGTAATATTATATTTTTATGGTACAGTGCAACCAACTTTTTTGGTCAGTAAACAGCGTCGACAATGTTACTTTTAGAGTTTCTGATTAAGATTTCCTTCTAGAAAATAGTAATAATAACAAAATAATAAGATAATGAAAAAGTAGTGGGAATTTTATTCCCAGTGCTCACACTTTAGAACTGACGGCAGAGTAACGTTTTACGAAATAGTTTTTTAGTTCCGGTTTTGGCTACTGAACGAATATATCGGTGGCACTATAATAATTTTGGTATAAGTCATAAAAATGTACACTTTAAAATATTGTGACATAACTTTTGTGAAAAAATACGTAATAAATATTTACATTAGACACAAAATCGACACTAGCTCACTCAGCTCACTAGTGAATAAGTATAAAATCTAAGTAACAAAAACCTCTATATTATTTGCCGTTTTAAATAGACAGTCTTTTTTTTAAAAGACGGAATGTTTCCACCAATCGGATACACGGCCAATCTTGACCTAAACATTTGCTTCAAAACAGGGATGCGAAATAACTTTATTTGTACTATATCTCGATCAGTCTGGCAACTCTCATACTATCTGTTATTATTGTTTATATTTTTTATAGGTATATTATTTATAAAATTTTAACTTTTTTCTAACAGGGGTTTGAACCTTTGTGGCTTAGTCAACCGCCGCCATTTTGTGTATTTTTTTTAAATGGCGGCGCACGATAATACCTACAAACGTGGATAGGAGATACTTGTACAAACAAAAAAGTATTAGCGTCAACATATCCTAAGGCGTCATTTTACATAGTTATTTACAATAAAAGATCGATGGTGAGTAATTCAATTTTTAAAATATTATATATTACAAAAATTATATTTGTTATAAAAATACAACTTTAAATATAATTTTGTTGATTTGGGTCAAATCCTACTCAAAACAAAACGGTGATGCGTTTTGTTTTGGAAATATCTCTGTAACGTGGCGCTTTAGGATATTTTGATCCTAATACTTTTTTGTTTGTGGAAGTGTCTCCTAGCCATATTTGTAGGAATTATCGCGCGCCGCATTTTTGAAAAAATCACAAAATGGCGGCTAGGCACTAAGCCAAGCTTCATACAAAAAAGTTCAATCCCCTTTGCTAACTTTGTGAAATTAAGCGTGTTCACATAAATAGACCGACAACAAAATCTTATGCGAGAAGCCGTAGTCGCTTCATATAGACGAAAAATAATAATTACATATTCGATATAGGAATTATTTTATTTAGGACTTTTAATTATTTCACTACTGGAATAGTCACTAAAGTGGTTTTTTCAACTTTCAAAAATATTTATGCATAGGCTGCAGGTGATTTGAAATATCAAAATGATAAATATCAGAGACGTAAAATAAGCCTTTATTTTGCTAATTCCGCGTGAGCAGTGTAACTGTTGTGGCAAATAATCCTCCAAACGACACAGAATGTGACAAGCCTAACTCCCACCTCCGCGACTAGAACACGAATATAGGAAGAGCTCGGGAAACAATATAAATTGTCACGTTCTTTAGATATGACAACCCTACCTAAAGTTCCCACCTCCCACCTTCGCTCTTCCTATATTCGTGTTCTGGTCGCGGAGGTGGGTGGTGGGAACGTCAGTTAGGCTTGTCAAATTCTGTGTCGTTTGGAGGATTATTTGCTACAACAGTTACACTGCTCACGCGGAATTAGCAAAATAAAGGCTTATTTTACATCTGTTATAATGGATTTCCGCAAAGTAACGCCTGATTCAATAAAATAAATATCAGACTTTGAATATCTACTTATAAGATATTTTTAACAATTTTTTTCACATCCCAATAAACAAGTCTCACGAGATATATGAATTTGAGATTTCTTATTCAATCCAAGTATCCGATCGCTTTGGTTTACATGAACACACGCTAACTCTAAATTGTGGCACACATGTCTACTTACTTAAATATATAACACACTGATCATAAATATCTAAATACAAGTTTAGGAGCGACTAGCGTACAAAATCAATGTATTATAAGTTGGAGATGTAATAACATTTGTCAACTGTCACAAATATCCATAGCTATAAATGATATAAAGTAATCTCAATCGATGAATATTATTCGTTACGCTGAGAAGTTGATGGAATATTAAAAAATATCGCAAGTCATTTCTATCAAAAGAATTGACAATCAATATACAATAAGCTTAAAAATATCGGTTAAAAAATTTGTCAGGAAGCTGTGAGTGATCTATGTAAACCATTGTTGCAGAAGGCTGAGCCCTGACAACTTATATAAAACTGTTGTATATAGTGACCGACAGATATTTACGGTTTGGCCCGTTTTGACCAAAAAATCTTCGACCTTGGTTTCGGTTTCGGTTTTCTGCCGTGCCGAATTTTCTGTGTTCGCAAATTATCGTGCGTCGCTATCTGGCATTCACTTAGGTATTTATATCATGTATATTTATTTTAAAAATTTGCGAATCACATGAAAATTTAAGTAAATACTTTAAGTATTGTCTTTTTGTTTCATTTAACATTATTAGTTACCTACATAACTAGCTGTAGCTTTGACTATGAGACGTTATAGGTAAAAGTACCCACATTAGATGGAAGTATCAATAGAAATTTGAAACAAGTTTAGGTAAGTTTCGATTTCGACCGAAACTGAGAGCAAGGCCAAAAACTTGTTCGCAGGTTCGGTTGTAAAACCAGTTTCTGTCGGACACTAGTTGTATGTCTATTTTCTACCACTAAATCTAGCGTTTCTAGATCGTACGTCTAACTTGTGACCCAATAGCTATCTTTTGGAATATTAAATATATAATTACCATCGAAACGCTCTCGATCCTCGTATTAAACACACCAGGTACGACCAACTTGTAACAGACATACTACTTTAATTAGTATATTCATATAAAAAAATATAACATTATTTTCACACGTAAAATGTGTCAGCAAATGGAAGGAATGTATTTTCTAGCATTAAAACTATCTAGGAACAAAAGTAGAAAAAATCGCCAACAAAAATGCAGATTAAAAGCATCAAATTGCATTTGTACAAAAGTTTTAAGAAAATACAGTAAATTTTACGCTCCCATATTCTAATATATTTTATCACATTTATAGTAAAATCTGAACTTTTATAAGGTCTAAAGAAAGACTTTCGAAGCAATCGTGAGTAGCGTCCGCTGTGCCACGTTTACGATTCTGCAATTTATTAAAATCGCATTAATTAAGATCCACCATTGTCAATGTGTTCGCTAGACGTACCAATTCCATTTAACATTTGCGTATTACATAAACACGCAACAGCCGTGTAATCAAGTTTGCTCCGAAAGTCCTCTTGCCTTTATTTTGAGAGATATGTAATTATAATCTAGTATTTGTCCAGATCGTGATTGATTGTGGACCGAACGTTGCGTTCGTCGGCGTCGTGTCATACGATGTGCGAGACCCGCACGCGGGGCGGGCGCGCACGCGGACGGGACACGCCGTTGGCGCGTGGGCACCCGTTCTGCAGGTCGAGGGGGGAGGGCGTGGGCGCCACGGTCCGCCGCCGCCACGCGACCCCGCGGACCTCACTGCGCCGCCCACAACCACACAACGTCAACTCTAGCCTAACGTGCCAACGTGACAACGTGCCCGCTGGCACCTAACGTGTTACGTGGCCGACAGGTGCTACCACACTCCCACTCACCCGATACACCCGTGCTGAGAAAACTGACGCTCCCACCTTGTTTGTATTGCGAACGTCTACATGTATTGCATGACTTATTTAGTTAAGAACCGGTGACAACTTGATCTCCCATATTATTTGCAAACGATTACTATCAGCATACAGGGTTAATTGAAATTAACAACACCCTCTTGAGACAATAGGATCAATAACATTTTTTTTTAACTAACCTTTGAAAAAAGTTTATAAATTTTCAAATGTTTTTTTTTTTATTTTCAGTGTAAAGTTTCAATTTGGTGTATATAAATTCATTCAAATTTATCAAAAGCAACGAATCATTAAATTAAAAATTAAAACTAGTTTTCATGAAATTATGGCTGGGCTAACTTCATCAAAATTGACTTCATTATTAACTACAGTTTATTTTATTAACTCTGAATATACAAACACAGTTCTAGCATATACGCTTATAGTATTCATGTATGAAAACTTTTAAGAGAAATACTCATTGATATCTTCAACTAGATAAGTCATACACGACACACGATCAAGTAACATTAAACATTTCTAATCCTATGCCAGGACAGCACGGTCTATACGATATTGTTAAGGGTGGCACAGATCACACGATACATAGAACAAACATGCGTAGGTTATCTCAACACGAGTCTACGGACGTCGGTGCTTGAAGGGCGGTGCAAAGCAAATCATATCAAACTAAAAACAAAACAGTTAATGCTGCGTGCATACTACACATTCATACGTGATACATGGCGGAGCAGGTCTGTTGGTCTCCAATTATTTACAAATTGTACACAACATAAAAGCCGATCGATGATATAAAATATTTTTTTTAATGGCTTTTTAATGTTGCTAACCGCGAGGTTTTTACAACTTCACCGGACTATGAGCATAATATGAAATTTAATTACTCCCTATAGAAAAGGGAAAAATTGAATATATAAATATAAAAACTAAATCAAAATTTTCAACTAATATTTCATAAGCACTGGATTTAATTTATATCATAAACATCGCAAAAGTGCCACGTCTGTGTACTAAGGACAATTTAAAAAAAAATAAAAAAAATCTACATAGTACTTTATAATGTAGCACATTTTTAATGCGACTGCAATAAAATATTTGGAAACCTACAGACACACAGAAATGTAATGACTTCAGGATGTGATGTATTGAATTTCTAATGCCGTTTGTAAATAATTCATAATGTTACTATTTTGACTTGTGTAATAATAATGTGAAATATACTATTATGTTTCTACACAAATAACAACGCAATATTTATGTATATATTATACAAAATAAGATTGTAACGTACATACTTGTATACGTACGTCAGAGATAAGCCCTTTCGAAAGTATTCGATCGTGTCACTTAAATTTTTATATTTTACGTTTTGTTTACAGAAAGAGATATATCTTAACTAAGTATTTTTCTTGTTCTTTATTTATGAGTAAAATGGCATGATTTGTAAATTTATGGTTTTTTTTTGGACATACAACTCTTACAACAACTCAACTCTAGAATAAAGTAAAGAGTTTTAATGGATTTGTCAACCATTATCAAATATTTATATAACAACAGCATATTTTCATTAGAAAAAATGCTTTAAAAATCATGAAGCGTATATGTACTTAACAAATTTACTTCTGTGTCCATAGATAATCGAATATTTTATGGGCGAGAATTGATTTTTTTAACGAATTGTTCATCCTCTCTAAATTGATAAATTTAAGGGCTTATCTCGAGCAACATCTTTATTAATATTTACAAAACTTTAAATAAACTACTTGCCTTATATGTATATAGATAATCTATTTTCAATATTTACATATAATTAACTAGCACTGTGTGGATAATGATAGTGTTATGAACGGTGCACTGACTTAAATGTAAGAACTAATTAAAAATAAATAAAAATACATAAAATAATACATAAAATAAAATTTAATATGTTTATTTCTTTCGTATACACTCATAATCACACCCAGATTTCAATCAGGAATCTCGCCAAAATTAGTAACAACCGGAACAAGCGGGCCGGTTATCGTGGCGATACACTATTTGTGGATTTACACTGTTTGGTTCTAATGTATTTTTTTGTGATCTTTCTTGTACGTTAAAAATCTTAATACGTTAAAAATTGTAGCGACTTTAAAAAAAGTAAAAAAATGACAAAAAACATCCTTTTGTGTGTGTCTTTTTTTAAGGAAGGCCGAGTCTAATTTAAAATATTGTTAATTATCTGTTTATCAGTCTTGTTTATAGGAAATTTTCAAACAATTTCCGCCACGCTACTCGCTCCACTTTGTACCCACATCACACCGTTATAATATCAACGTTAGCATTCAATATATTTCAAACAGGGTTTTGTTCAGAATATACTCAACGCATAATATAAATGAATAGCTTTATGGTTCGTTCACACAAAAACTTATCTCCATATAACAATAAACTACATCAACAACAATATTTGATTATGATTTCCTTTTTATATTGAGACCAAAGGTCATGCTTTTTGTTGGGAAGTATTTACGAAGCAAATATTGATGTTGATACATTCGTTTTCTGTTTCATTATAGTTAAAGCTCAAATAACTTATACTACAATCCAACTATAATTTATTTCAACAAAAAATATAGTTTAAATAATAAAGTATGTTGGATTGAAGTACAACCGACATCAATTTCTAAAGACACAAAAACCTTGATGTAATAAAAAAGAATAGATTATTACAACATATCTATTACTTAAATATTCCAGTGTCTAAGTACTTCTATGTATTAGTTTCTTTAACTAGCACCCATAACATATGCATAATATATTTGATTACTTTGGGGTTAGACCAATTTATGTAATTTCTCTATGTAATTTATTCTTTTGTATAAGTCTAAAATCTTGGAAAAGAATTTGGCATTAATTCAACTGTTAAAATAGTTTTCTTAAATCTTTTTTATTGCATCAAGAACATATTAAGACTACGTTTTGTGTATATCTCTGTAGCTGCTTAATTTTATAAACAAATGCTCAAACTTGACTTTTAATAAGTTGGCAAAAAAAAACATTTAATATGAACCATTTACTCTCTATACCATAGTATTGCAATTCCACAGATATGTACTTTTTGTAGCATCTACTCATATCTTAACACTAAAAATATTAAATTAATAAAAAGTTGTATTTGGTTCTTTCATATTTTTAGTACAAATGTTTTTTTATCAAAATGTTTATCATATTTTGTACAAAATTGAATGTTAAATTAATTAATAAATATCAATAAATTAATAATCAGTTTTGCATTATAATGAGTCGATGCTCAAAATTGCTTTGTTTTAGTTAAAATGTTCTGTACGTCAGTTTGTATATAAAAGAAGTACTCACGAGTGTCGCGGCTGCGTGAGAAGCGCCGCGGGGTCACGCTTTTTGATCTCGCTCTCCCGCACTGCCTCTGTCATTGTTTTGAAGGCGGAGTTGTGAATGCTAGAATTAGAAACATACTTTAAAAAAAAACAGATGGATTTCACAATGAAAATTAATTTTAAAAGCAACAAATTTTTCGACAATGTTTATGTGGATCAAATTAAATTTCACATTTGTGATTAGATAGAAACCACTAGACAAATTTATCGATATCGATATTTTATCAGAAAGATGTTGATACTTGTTGCCAATCACAGCAAAGGTAAGTGAGCCTCTTGCACAACTAGATTAACTGGCTACTCCATCGTCCACATCAGGATTAGCTTATAAAAAGTTTTACTTGACTATCGCGTTCGCGCTTATGAGTACATGGGGCACACTAAAAGTTTGCACTTCTAGCTAATCGGAACTATTTGAATTTCGAATGTTATATTTTTAAAACGTTGCAACCTTCTTAGTGATAAAAAAAAACAATTGGAGGGAAATAATTCGTCAATTGTTTTTTTTATCACACATCCAAGTTCTATGTACGCAACGAAAATGGAATTAAGTCGAAAATATTTTAGGGCGATGATTTTTTACGATTTTAAAGGTCGCTTTCTCCGCAAAACTGTGCCGCTCATCTTCAAAGTGCTTTTGAGAGAGAAACACCTTGTTTGAGCACCATGAGGCGATGGTTTGCTGAATTTGAGAGAGTTTGAGTTTCTTTCATAACGAATTTCGTAAAGGGGCGGCTTTCAACCGCCGTCAACGAAAATAATGTGTAACCTACTGTTAAGCTGCAAATTGAAGAAAATCCCCGCATTACCTATGAGACAATTGGTATGAGCCAAATTCAGAAAAAAATACACGAAGAATTAAAAGTTCGGAAACTTTGTTGTCGTTGAATCCCTCATGAACTAACAGCGGAGCAGAAGCGGGCCCGCGTGGAATGGTGCTCACAGATTCTACTGAAGTACGACCACGGACATTCTAATGCTGTTTATGACATTGCCACAGGAGACGAAACGTGGATTAATTGTTTTGAGCCCGAGAAAAGCAGCAATCTTGTGAATGGGTGTTTGAAAATGAGAAAAGGCCAACAAAAGTGAGACAGGCGAGAAACGTTGGTAAAAAAATGATCGTGTTTTTTTCTCAGCTACGGATCCCATCTGTACAATTCCACTTGAAGATCAAAAGAGTGTTATTGCCGAGTGATATTCTACCATTTGTTTACCCAGGATGTTAGAAAAAGTTCGCGAAAGACGACCCAATAGCCGCATTCTCCTACACCATGATAACGCTTCTTCACACACGGCCAATAAAACAAAGTTATTTTTAGCTTTCGAAAAAGTACATCTCATCTTTCATCCTACGCATAACCCTGCCCTAGCACCCTATGATTTCTGTATTTTCCCCAAAATCAAAGATTTGATGAGAGATTTTACTTTTACCAACTCCGAAGGGGCAGTCAATCAGCACGTAGAAAATATGCCTTCAGATCTGTGGTCCTCCTGTTTTAAAAAATGGTTTGATCTCGAAAAAAAATTTAAAGAGAATATTTTCATAAACAGTAAACATAACATTTTAGTCATAACATGTTGTTTTTGTTTAACTTAGGTGCGCTAAACTTATAGTGTGACCTACGTACTCGACCCAAATGTATGGAATAATTGTCAGCGCACCTAGCGGATAGTTTACACAACTAAATAAGTTCGACACATTAGAATCGCTTAATCGCAAACGAGGTAATGGAATAAATTCTTGTACAAACTTCCACTCAGGCTCCTGAACTTGAAGCTGGCGAGCTCAAAAGATTTCTTACAACCACAAAAAAAATACTGCTTTACTATTATTACACTATCTTTAACAAAAATTGATTAGTGCCTAACTCACTCACTCTTTTTCTAATTTGGAAGCACAAACGAACACACATGTGACGATTTGTCGTTCAAATACATATATATAAAATTAATCTTAATCTACAAATGTTAGAAAACAGTTTTATTTAACTGGATTAAATATGTACTATGTATAATTTCTTACACATACCTTCGAGTAGTAGAAATTAAATTCTATAAGTACTGTATATCTTTTATTTCATTATTAATTAATAAAATTGGTATCCCAATTATAATTCTATGGTATTAATACTAGTACAGTTTTTACCAAACTAGAAAACTATCATATTATGTGTATTGCGAACAACTTGCTACACTATGAATAGCAATATACAACATTACCAATGTGTTACTTTTAATTGATTAACTAATATAAATACTTCTGACTATCTTACAAAGAAAATTACGGATAAAATATCCTAATACGACAGTATAGTCAAACACTGCAATATTTCAACATGTTATGTTACACTACATGAACAATATGATTACTCTGTGCAAGTGGAGAGGTTTTCCCAAAGGTCTCTGGATATCGACCCACCACCTGGAGCGGCCGATGAGCGAGGGGGCCACACTTCAACACAGGGCATTACTTTCCTCTCACTCTCACCACTGCAACTTTCTTTTTTATAGTATACGAAGGCAAACTGACCTTCTGATTGCAAGAAATAACCTTCCTCCGTACATCTATACTGACATAATAAAAGAGGAAAAATTGGATTTTTTGTTTGCATTAAACAGTATTTGAAATTATTGGACCGATTTGTAAAATTCTTTTACCATTATAATTATTCTATTGCTAATAAACGTTGGTTATTTTTATTACTAGAAAAAAAACCGAAACGAGCCGCTAAATATATGAAGGTTAGGGACGTTATTGACTCGACCAGATATTTAACGTCGTTCATTAGCAAGCTAACTTTAAACTTACCTTTAGAACCTTTTGTTATAAAACACTTAAAACCGAAACACGATGATAGCAAACACTGATGCATAGCACCAACTAAAAGTAAGGCAATAGTGCCGAGCCGAGCGAGTCAAATTACATTTGTTTCGTAGATAAGACAATTTACTTCTTCGACAATTATTGACTTCGTCGTTGCACATCTAGTGTGACTTTATTATTGTGTAGCGGTTCAGTTGTTGGACTTGACTGCATGAGATCCCGGGTTCCAATCCCAGGTCGGGCAACAAAAAAGAAAATTGGGTTTTTCTAATTTTTTAAATAAAAAAAAATGTTGCTCGGGATTGGATATGTGTCCGGTTGGCGATAGGCTTGCCACCTATCACATTGTGGGACTTAGTATCTTCGGCTAGTCGTGGGTGCCCTGGTTGTGCCTCTGCCTACCTCTTCGCGGATATGTGCGTGAAGATCCTCCTCATATAGTTGTAAGTCAAATTACTTTATTACAAGTTTAATGTACGATATACTGAGTGATGCTATCGTTGCATGTCTATTCACAAGCTCCTGGTATGGTTGACTCATGTGAGAACTAACCACACTCATCGTACATAGAGAATTATTCAGTACCAAAATTCAGTGTGGAAATTTAAACTTTTCAAAGTCACATTTCGTAGTAGCCAAATTAGGCAATTTTTTCAATAGAAAAAGAAACTTTACGACGTAAAGTTGAGGGTAAGAAATATATTTCTTATACGTATAAGTACGTATAAGAATGTAATGGATGTGTTTGTATGGGTTTGTGTGTGTGTGTGTGTGTGTGTGTGTGTGTGTATAAGTGCGTGCGTGTGTATGTGCGTGTGTGTGTGTATGTGTGCGTGTGTGTACTCACACGGTGATGATGAGGTCCGGCAGCAGGCAGGCGACGGGAATGAGCAGCAGCGCGAGCCAGAAGACGAGCGAGCCGAACACCATGCGGTCCATGCCGCGCATCACCGCCCCGATCAAGATCGTCGGGTACAGGTTACTGCGCAACACACCACTCACTTCTTATTCTTGTTATTGTGTGGGAGTAGTCCAGTTATAAGGATACGTGTCATTTTATCAAACAAACACTGGTTTATATTTGTGTTAGGAATCAATAACATTAAGTTATTTTAGTTTTGGCACCATAGAGACGAAAGAAGGCCGTA
>NJDC01001764.1:233453-269130 GCA_002245475.1 Calephelis virginiensis | reverse complement strand
AGACACTTCTAGGTCGCAATTGTTAATTCAATTGGGATCTTAGGGCCCAGGATGTGGGTCGTCCGGGGGTGCATTATTCGGTTGGCACTCACGCAGGAGGGGTGGGATGGAGCCCTCCTATCCCCTTCGGGGGTTTAGCGTTTGTGTAAGTACGGATACCGTGATATGTTTACGTAGTGTTGTCATAGCAGCAGGTTTTTCTCCAATGCTTACATTGGTTTGTTTAGTAACAAATGGGTGTACGCTATAGTTGTCTGTACGTTATTGTGGTTATGTTTGTAAACAGTGTAGTGAGTTATTACGTAGCTTCTCTATTGTTTATTATTATGAGGTTTACGATGTAGTTGTACGACTATATATCTTAATATATATAAAGGGGATTAAGCTATGTGAGCAAACAATAAATTGAATCATTCCAAACAAAAATGTTTACTATAATAAACTTGTAGGGCAATGTTGGCAAATCTTACAGAGTACCAATAGAGTTACATTCGAAGAAACGGTCTAGATTAATGACAAAAATATTGGTCAGATTATGTATATGTATGCAAAATACGTACCAAGCGGAATATATCGCGAACCAGAGCTCGATGACATACAGGCAGATGTTCTTGTAGAAGGAGTACAGGATCAGTTTGCTGATGCGCGAGTAGTTCCATGCGCCGTGCACCAGCAACAGTCGGAGTAGGAACCGGAACTGCACATACATACGAGAACATTACGTATATTTTATAGGCAAATAGTTTTGTTTCATTTAATAGTATTCATGTCAAAAAAAAAAACAATTTTTAATGAAGTGGTAACTAACATGAGACCTGGAGTATGGCAATATTTTTATTCTTAATTTAACTGAAATGATTAATTATGTAATAACAACTCTATATAGATATCTTGTTTGTGTGTTTATATGTGTGTGTGTGTGTGTACCTGCGCGATGCTGTAGTCGGAGGCGCAGACGGCCTGCAGCCCCTCGACGCCGGAGATGCCGACCCCCACGGAGGCGCGCTGCAGCATGGCCACGTCGTTGGCGCCGTCGCCGATGGCCAGCGTCACCGCGCCCGTCGCCGTAGACACCAACTCCACCACCTAACACACACATGCACGCACGTCACACACCCGTACAACCGTGCTGCTCAAAATGTGTTGCAAACACAACGCGCTTCATTTGTCTAAACACCCAACCAACTGACCAGTATTTTCACTTAGAGATTACTAAAAAAATAATACTAAGCGTCCAACAACAAAAAAACATTTTACTGATGTTAATTATAATCTTCCTGTTATCTTCCAATAACTTAAATAGATATATTGTAATTAAAAAGCTGTTTCTCAAGTATATGAAATTATTTATTTAAATGAGAAATAGTTTAATTTTTCAACACATCATCGTCATTCCGAACTTCTATATCTTCACACCCGTATCTCCACAGAAGTAGGCAAAGGTACAACAGGTAAGTGTTATAATCAAAGTTTAATTTTAGGGCGAAATGAAGCAACGAATTATTATCTTCTATTCTAGATGATCTTCACTGAAAATTAACTGCTGCAAAAGTAAAAGTCTCTCAACATATCAGTTTAGTATGTACGAAAAAATTAAACAGAATAACAAAATAACTCACCTCTGCTTTCTGTATTGGTGAGACCCGACAACATATTACTACTTTGCAGGACAAGCAGAGATCCAAAAAGTCCTTCTTGAGATCGCAACCCATAGCGTACTTGAGAGTTTTGCCGTCAATCACGAGCGCTACGTCGTTTTCCTTTCGCAAGTTCTCGCCAAAGTCTGCCGAATGCCTCGAGAGACTTTCGCGAGTACCCTGTCATAAAAACAAAACAATTCAGGAAATCTTTAGTTAAAAGTCTCATCTTTAAAATTCTGTATGTATATGGGTCATTTGAATTAAAAATGAAGAAAAGTCTTAGCGTATCATTTATAATATAATAGTTTAAACAGAAGCACGTATGTATACGTAATTACACGCGAGTGCGTGTGTGTACGGGCGTTGTGCGTGTATGTATATGCGTGTGTGGGTGACTGCGTGCGCATTTTTGAGTGTTTCCGTGTATGTGTATGTAGTTAGGTAAAAAGGACTGACGTCTAGGCTGTCCTCGTTGAGCAGCAGCAGCGGCGTGTTGGTGCACAGCAGACGCGCGGCGTGCGCGATGTTGATGGCCGTCTCCTGCTTGTCGCCCGTCAGCACCCACACGTGGATGTTGGCGTTCAGGAGGGATGCTATCGTCTCGGGGACCCCGTCCTGTTAACCAGCAACAACTTATAACAAAAAACTAGATAGACACTTTAATAATGAACTTTTTAAAAAAAAACTAAAACTAAGGTCAAGAATCCCTAAAATTGCTTGAAAATCATCCTTGAAAATTATATGATGCAATGTTTCGTAATCATTTGTATTTCGAAAATGATAGAATACAACAACTAGAATTTCGTTTTTTCTCTAAAGTTTCAGATTTTTAAAACCGTACTTGTTAACATTAATAAACTTGTCATTTTAAGGTATCTAATATTGTGCAACCACTATTTCGATTTAATGTAAATCGGACTATCATCATTAATCATAACACTTAATATCTAAAGTCGCCAGGTTCAAAAATAAATTTAATGGACGACTGGCTAGTTTGGGTTGCCCTACAAACTGCGTCATAATATTATTTTACTTAATACATATAGATAAAAGGAGTTGTCTCCCAAATTACGCGTAAAATCCCTAAATTGAGAGTCCTGACACTTGTGAAACGAGACAAATCCTTTCTAAGGATTTGGCATGGAAATAACATCATTGAAATAATTTATTAACGCCATTAAGTGTCCCATATTTATTGGAGTTATGGGTTTCAAAAAATAAATATATCTACAGCGATACAAAATAGAAACATTGAAATTAGATTCTTAAAATTTTTTGATAACGCAATATACAAATAAACGGGGTAAGTAACTTTTAAACAATGCTTACGTAAGATCGCCAAAAGAATTTTAATCTGCCACCTTAGTCGGTCGCTAACGTTGCTTTGCCAGTTTAGCTGTTGCAGATACTCAGGCATACATAGAAAACCTTCTTATGCCATTAGTTCAAACGAAAGGGACGATTTTTTTGTTTTCATATTGGGGTTTTTGTGGTGGAAACTATCACATACAGTAGTACTATTTAAATTATGCGCTTTATAGAGTTATATAGCTATATAGAGTTGTTATTACGCATAATTAATCATTTCGCTTGAATTTAGATTAGGTCAGCCAATTTAAAAATAAAAGTACAAACTGTAAAAAGAGTCAAAAAATTCTAAAGCCGAAGCGCATAATTTAAATAGCAGTACTGTATATTGGTTTTAAACAAAATTAAAAAAATAATTAAAAAAGGTAAAAATGAATTTTCTTTAAAATGTCATTATTTGTCTATATTTTTTATAACATTGAGTTTAATAACTTTCAAATAAATTTAAAATTAAATAAAAACTCATTGCTTTCGTATTTTTTATAATCGAGTGAAGTTATAAGTATTGTATTTTGAGTCGTTAATTATTACAGAATTTTTATCAAACTAATTTTGACATTTTTCTCAAAAAAAAATAACCTTAATTGATGGTTTGAAGTACAATCAAGAGTAGGTAATTAAGTTATGGTAATCTTAATTTTAAGGAGACTACCTGCAACTTGTCTTCAATGGCCGTGGCGCCGAGCAGTCTCATATTGGTCTCGATAAGTACCGCCGCCTCTTCCAATTTTTCTTCTCTATCGTGTATCGCTATGCTGCATTTGTGGTATGTATTGGCCCAATCCTGTTTGAAACACTGTCATAAATTCTCCAAAGTAGGCTTTTCTTTATCGAAATCTTATATTAACACTATTTGTTTACCATGTATTGGTCACGATCCTGACAAACCTGTCTAGCTTCCTTCACATTCATTACCCTTTTCATACAAACACGCGGGTTCCGGAGATTCTTGACACCACCCTCGGATAATATCCGATTGATCTGATAGTGGAATGTCAGTCTTGGTCTCCCCGGGTACCTACATCTATCAACATTTGCATTGTATATCTGCTTGGTCAATCTTTCATGTCATTCTTTCCACATAACCGAATTAACGGAGAATGCCCTTTCGCATTTTAACACCCACACTTTCTTTCAATCCCACTCTTTCATTTATCTCATTAAAAGAAAATATGGTTTTTCCAATTTTCTAAATAAAAATGTTGCTCGGGATTGGATGTGTGCCCAGTTGGCGATAGGCTTGCCACCTATCACATTGTGGGACTTAGTGTCTTCGGCTGGCTGTGGGTGTCTTAGTTGTGTGACTGCCTACTTCTTTGGGGATATGGGCGTGAAGATACTTCACTTTAAAATTTAAAAGTTAGGGGGGTGGGGTGTTACATTTTACCATTTTGAAAGAGTCAATCTAAGGCAATTAATTTGCTTCGGAAATCTCAACGTCAAATATTTCTTCTCAGATTCAGTTGCATACCGTGTTTTATTACCTACTAAGTTTCGATTGCGTAGTTCTAATGGTTTGGAAATAAAGGGGCTATAGCATACGGACGGCCATGTCGAATCTGTAAGTATTCATAAAAATTTAGCACCTTGTACTGTTCCTCAGGCACGTCTGCGACGGCGAAGACGAGCGTGCGCAGTCCGTCGGCCGCGAACCGCTGCAGGTGCAGCAGCGTGCCCGCCGCGTGCCGCGCGCCCGCCCCGTCTGCACCGCCCCCACCGCCAGCCAGCCGAGGGTACAGCGCGGAGTCCGCGCCCTTGCTGAACACCTTGATCTCGCCTACCAAGCAATGTACCACAGTTATGTGCGTCCCACGAGGAACTCTTTGTAGTTCGTCTCCAAAAGAGATTAGGATGTACACGTTTGCTTTTGACGGAACTTCCTAGCCAGAATTTTTTATACAAATTTTTGCTAAACGTCGAAAATTAATTATTCGATATGTAAGCTATTGCTATTTCAATATTTATCTTTCAACAATTAGGTACCAAACACCTTGAAAATATTTTTTTTTAAGTTTGGTTTACACGTTAGTCTAAAGTTACTGATGGTACCTTTGGGTGTCCGCACGACGACGGACATCCGTTTCCGAGCGGAGGTGAAGGCGAGCACGTGCAGCACTTCATACGTCCGCAGCTCGCCGCGCGCGCGCACCGACACCGACTGTGGCGTCCGCGCCTCGAACACGTACCCCAGCTGCGCCGCGCCCAGCACCAACGCGCGCTCGTCTGCAACACACAATATTACACAATAGTAAGTCATATTATCTACTATCAGTTCAATCAGCAAAAAAAAATTGAATGTACTGTAAATAATTGAAAAATATTTTACATCAAAATATGTAATATAAATATTGTACATATCGCGCAATTTTATTTAACAAAATTTTCATAACTAAAAGCAGAAGTTCATCTACGTTTAAAACAAACCTGGGGAAGCAGCGTGATAGTTGATCTTGCCATCGACGAACTCGGGGATGACGGTGTGACACACGGCCAACATGGTCAGGAACTCGTCTATCTCGTCGGCGTCGGGTCCCCGCGTGAGGTGATCGTACAACATCGTGTCTTCTAACCGCTCGCCAGGCGCTGGACGATTGTATATTACCTGTAAGTAATGTTGTACAACTAGATGTTCTTCGCAGTGTAACTCCATTTTGCACCTATCAGTACAGGGTATTGTTATGTAGTCTAACTAAACAACGTACGTTTTATGCTTACAGAAAAAGGTTGCACTCCGGGAGTACCGGCAGAGGTGAAAACTTGAATATTTTGGAATGGTTAGGGAATAATTTTGCAGGAATTGCTTTAATTATCAGTATGAAAGTACTATCATTTATGTGGTAGAATACAATAGTCTTGTGCTTAATCAGACATGTTTGGGTTTGCACTGTAAACGTACAATCCGTAAAATGTACTAGTACACCTTCTTAGTACTATTAGTACCTACCTACTACTCTGTGCTAAACCATGAAACTTCAGTACGCTATTTACTAGTACGGCCACTCCATAATTTATCTCGGCCAGTTAAAATAGTAATAATTATGAGATAAAATATAATGAAATATTTAATTTTTCAAACTTGTACACAATTCAATTCAATATAATATACATGTGTATATCGATTTTCCTTCTATTATTATTTCCTTTGTTAAACTGATAACTTTTTCGAAAACAGCTAGACTTCTTCACAATGTTGTACTGTAATTTCAATTAACTGAGAAACTATGATATACTTACAAGTCGCAAACAAATTAAAAGATGTTTTACTAAACTAGTATCTATTTCATCTAACATAAACTGCAAGGCATTCAAACCAAGAAACAGTTTACACTTTACAGTACAATTATTTAATACTGCAGATCTAGCGCTGAATGAAATAAAGTGTCTAATAATATCACACAGAAAGTTTAACAGTTCAGCGTTTCAACGCTGTCTGATTCCATTCAATAATGTATTGTGATAAAATTGCAAATCAAGCGCTGAATGAAATAGTGTCTAATAGTATCACACAGAACATTAAACAGTTAAGGGTTTAAGCGCTTTCTGATTCTATTCAAGTTTATTGTGATAAAATAGCAAATGAAGCGCTGAATGAAATAAAGACGTTTAATAATACATATAAAGTTTTACGCTTGTCGTTGGAATTGGAAGTTGGAGTTGGAAATGAAAATGAAATGGAATGTTGCATTATAACTACCCGTCTTATGAATCAGGTCACGTGTCCTGACGTGAGTTTAAAAGTTTTTACCCATTCCAAAAAAGTGCACAACGCCGCTAAAGAAGTTTTCACTTCAAAAATTGGTAGCTTTAGAGTTTAACGGTGCTAATCAATCAAACTTTAGGCAAGAGTTTTAATGAATGAAGTTATAATGAGATTAATTTTAAATCATAACATTCCAAAAAAGAAAATAAAGCTATAAAGTTAATTATTTTATAAAAACTTATATTACATTGTCGTTTATTTAAAAAAAATCAGAAATATAATATAATCATTTAAACACACTCGGGTTTAAGGTATGGCACTCAGATATTAAAATATACTTTACAGTGAAAATAATAAAACCACTTTGCAAAGTTCGCCCTTGTTGAGTCCAACCGCAGTCATGGGCACACACTTATGTTAAAAAATACACAGAAAGCAATTGAAGTTATTAATAAGCAAACTCATTAGTGATACTGCAGTGTTAACACTACCATACTGGTTAAATATGGATTAAACAGTTTTTTTTAATTCGATAACTCCTAGTACTTTCCATAATTGATAAAGTATGCTTTATCTTACCTCTGCTATAGAACACTTATGGAACTCCATAACATTGCACGTAAGGGTGCCAGTCTTGTCACTGAATATGTATTTGACCATTCCCAGCTCTTCGTTCAAGTTGGAGGTGCGGGCCATCGCTGGGGTATCTGTTTCTTCATGATACATCTCACTATCCATGGCGATGAATTTAGCCTGAAATGGAAATATAAAACTACAATCGTTCGGTTCATCCTACATGTTTGGGGAAAAACTGTAATTTTTAATTGATGAAATATATTAAAAGCGGATGAATTCGGTGGCCAAACTACTCGTATTTGTAAAAAGAAAAGAAACAATTTTCACTGTTGACAGTGGTGGTGATGGTGAAATGATGCCAACAAGGTAAAATCGATGCATTCTTTTATTGATAAATAATTACAAATGTGTTCGCTTTAGTTGCAATGTTGAAATGTAAAGTCATTGTACGACGACAAAATGGTTGACAGAAGTAATGACACTGCCGCCAGGCGCTGGTGTCATTCATTCTAAGTGACGTTTATCCGCCCCAGTGCTGCCACCTCGATCCTTTGTTAGGATGCGTCCAGGTTAACATCACTTATCCAAATACTTACAAAGACATTTGTTTCTAAATCTTAATAAGACAATTTTAAGAAGCTCAAACTTTTTTATTAGCTTTCAGTTAAAGATGCTCCAATAATAATATCAAACAAGAACAATAACCAAGTCAGGAAGTAGCAGAAAATATTACATAGTTTTGGAAATGACCAAACAACCTCACATTTAAAAAGAAGTTATATAAATAAATAAATAATGAATATCCCTGAACAAGTTACACAAATTGAATCTAGCCCCAAAGTAAGCAAATTATATGCTAGTGTTATGGGTCAACGATTCCAATACATAGAAATACTTTAATAGATATAAGAATATATTTAATAAACACCCAGACCCGGAAATGCAGACATCTAAATGTTCATCACACAAATGTTTGCCCCGTCGGGAATCGAACCCGAGCCTCGCGGTTGATCGGTGTAGTCAGGCGTGTACGCTAGCCACTCGACCAACGAAGTTGTATATAGTAGAGATAGAACAATAAAATTGGCATTAGAAAAGCTACAAAGTAACACAAAACTCACTTGGAAAAATCTTACGATCTCGGCAGTAACTTGTAGCGATATGGGGATGAGGTTGTTGTACAATATCAAAAACGTCAAAAAGTTGAATCCAAAATGTGCATTCTGCGCCTCTGTAACAAATTTTAAATATACAGGCTGAAAACTAATACTGTCGGCCGTACTCAAATATTTGAATTGTCTTTTAATCAGTCATTAACATTTTCAATACAAAATTATAGCTTAATGATAGTTTAATATTTAATAGTTAAGTGACGTCTCTGAGTGCAGCTGTAGGTCTCATTATTGCATGTTTATTTGTTGGTTAAAATTTCATGATAGGTCAAAATTTGGACATTTCTTATATGTTTGAAAAAGAACCTATGTTTGAAAAAAGTCATAGACAACTGCTTATTTTCAAAGGCGAAAAAATCAGTCGCATTTCGTGATGGACATAACAATTACGGAAGACAATTAGCTCGTGATAAAACACACACAAATATTAACACGTTATATTAATGAGTTTTACCAATATTGAGGTACTATATACAATAGAACACACACACACACACACACACACACAAACACGCACGCACACACGCACACGCACACGCCCACGCACACGCACACACACAATTATACGCACGCACGCACGCACTCGCGCACGCGCGCGCACATGCACACACACACACACACAAACACACACACACAAGCGCGCGAGCACGCCTCTTTATGGTGTTCATGTCCAAGTTCTCTTTAGTTCTCAGTATACGAGCATTGTCGCTGCGGACATGTTTGCAGTATAAGATCGTAATCGCGGAAAGTAGTTACAATGGCACGGAGTGTGATTTACTGAAAGTATCCTGCAAAGAGCAGTAAAACCACTTTTTACACGGGTGTATTTTTTACATCTATAAGTTACCATCTCACGTACCATCGAGGCCTATGTACCAATCGGTGGAGGTACGTCTTCTCAGCCAAAGCTCGTTAAAGCCGGCGCTGACAAGGCTGAGGACCAGCAGGATCACAAACAACATCAGGATGTGCGTGTTCGTCTGACGGTCTATCGACGATCGCTTCAATGGGGCTGCAATTGAAATGTTCATAATTTTTAGTTAATTAATAGTTTGTAATTAGGTATGTATGTACTTTAATGTAGGTACCCGGGGAGACCAAGGTTGATATTCCACGATCAGATCAATCGGATATTATCCGAGGGTGGTGTCAAGAGTCTCCGAAACCGGCGTGTTTGTATGAAAAGGGTAATGAATGTGAAGGAAGCCAGACAGGTTTGTCAGGATCGTGAGGTCTGGCACTCGATACCCTCTGCCTACACCGTAAGGGACTTGGGGTGAAGATATGTAAGTATGTAAATAGTAGTTTGTAAATAAATGTATACTGCAATCTAGGCGTCATAAGCATGTCACTACTACCCAGAACCAGGCTCAATTAAAATTTAATTTGTGGTTGCATAACAACATTTCAAGATATTGTTAATCTCAGCGTAACAACATTTATTCATTAAATTGCGATTAATACACCTTAATATTGTTTTATTTCTAAGTTTAACAATGACAACTACCCTGTGTTGATCCGGGCTTCTTTGCGGAAGACCATCTATCTGTCTTCTTGCCAGGCAGCTCGTAAAAGACACCGCCTTACCTATTCCTGCCGCCATAATGTCAGTGCTTGCCATTGACTTTTTCCGGTTCGGAGGATAAGGTAGCCAGTAAACTAACTTTTACACGAAGCCTCAGATTGGCAACTCATCATTACCACGTTTTGGTGTCTCTAGGCGGCGTGAATTTCTTACCATCAGGAAATCCGTCGGCTTATTTGCCTTCTAATATCATAAAAAAAGACATTAGAAGAAATATAATCGAGGTATTACGTACCATCATTTATTCATGTACTATTATTATATTATTCTATTTAAAAACATAGCTTATATAAATACTTCCAGTTTGGTTATTAAATAAAAATTATACATAGAGTCTGAACTGGGGAAATATAAAATAATGATGGCCGGTGGGAACGTATTTTTTTATGTTTTTTTTGTATGTAAACGTTAGTTACGCTTGTCACATTCTGTATCATATGGAAGACTTCTCGCCACAAAAGTTACACTGCTTACGCGGGATTAGCAAATTAAGACTCTACATCTGTTAAAATGGATTTTCGCAAAGATTTAACAAAATATCTATTGTGTTTTACATATGTATTCCAATACGTTTATAACTAAACTAAAACATACATCAATTATTGCATAAACATTCGCATTTACAATTGAAGGGTTGAGTTCGAGAATGGTTTAACTAATAAATAAGTGATTTGACGCTAGTAACATTTTAAACATTGGGAGCATCATTTTCAATTCTACTAAAGAAAATCACTCGAAATACGGCGCTTGTTAAAAGTTAACAGAGTTTTTGTTTATATTTAAACTGATATAATTATTTTATGTAGGTTTAATTAACATTCAATCTTTTTGTACTAGCGATCTCTACATTTGTGTCGGTTAGACCGTTTTTAGACTGAATATCTCGAGATATAATGCGATTCTTGTTATTTTGAAAAAAGTATTAGATAATATCATTCTGAATCCAACGATACCAATAACAAATTTTTGAAAAAAAATCTTTAAAACCATTCTCGAACTCAACCCTTCAATTAAGACGTTTCAATATAGTACACAGTCTATTAAGGGTAATTATCTTCACAACTCTGATTACCTTTAGTGGAATTCTTCATGAGTTTAGTCTCATGTCCGGTGTAGACGACGACCCCGTGTATCCACGACGTGTTCCTCAGCATCGCACCACGTAACAGCATTTGGTCCAGGCCCAGGGGTATGGTCCTGAAATGGAATCCATACACATGTTTGGTTAATTTTCAATACTGGTGGTCGCCCATTGGTCGAAATACGACCATAATAAATTTTAATATCTTGTTGATAAGAACGCTATCTTCATTTCTCAAGACCAACTACTTTGTTTTCAAACTTTATGAATAGTTAGTGCGCCATCTGTGATCTTTTATCGTTATCATCAATATAGTTGTTTGTGTGTGTTAAATGCATGGTAGTATGTGTAATGTTTTATTTTTTGAATTAATGCGCTTTATAAACATTATCATTAAAAAAATATTAGCGTTCTGCACTTCTCCTACACATAAGTGGTAGTGTACGGTAGATAGGACTAAAAATTAATCTACCTTTAAATTAATTTATAATAAATTATGAAACTTGTTTTCATAAGTAAATAAAATGTTTATTAAAAATGTTAATAAATGTTGCGATTTAAATGTACATTTTTATAGAAATATGTAACTTCTTAAAATTTAACTAAATATTTGCACACCACAATGTGTTAGAATATGTTGTATTCTTAAATATCTTTATAACAACTTTTTAACACACATATTCCGCAAATAAATATCATTTCTTTCATTTCATTTCATAAACTATAAGTGTGCTGAATTTCATATTCCTCCGTCAGCGCAATTTTCGTAAAAAGGGGTCCAACATTTTTGCTTCACGTATTATGATTTTGAATTCGTAATAAAATAAAATATATAAATATCCTGAACACTGGACTAAGTTTAAAAAAACGCTTAGACCCAGAAATATAGACACGGAAATGTTTATCACACAAATGCCTGCCCGGGAATTGAATTCAAGCCTAGCAGTTGAAAGTGCCTGACGCCACCGGTGTTAGCCATGTTGCCAATCCTTTGACAACACACGTTTGTAATTGATTAAAATGAATCAATTGCGGTAATAACTGTTTAAAAGATACAAGGCTGATTGGTATAACGATATCATTCCGTCTGTACTCACGATTATATTATACCTTGCTGCAAGGTAGAGTAGCAGGTAGACTTACATACGTGGTTTAGACCAGGCCTTAAGACAGTGACGCACTAGTGTCTCTGTATTATCCACAGGCAAATGTTGTCTCTTGACAACAGGAGGCACGCCTGTTTGTTCGCTGCTATTTAGGTAATATAAATAATCAAGCGCAGTAAAACTGCAAAAGTCGACTTTAACTAATTTGTTAGGGATCACGTCGTATCTTCAAGCCCATAGCCCCGAAGAGGTAAGCAGAGGCACAACCAAGGCACCCACGACTAGCCGAAGACACTAGTCCCACAATGTGATAGGTGGCAAGCCTATCCCCAACTGGGCACATATCCGATCCTGAGCAACATTTTTTTACTAGAAATTCGAATTTTCTTTTTGTTGCCTGACCCGGGAAGAGAACCCGGGACCTCATGAAGTCAAGTCCAACACCTGGACCGCTAGACCACAGAGGCAGAGATAGCAAAATACTCCGAGATAGTTCCACATCAATTTTAGCATGATTTGACAAGTAGTTTTTGAGTTATACTATATCTATTTTGACATAATTTATTTCATTATTGATCATGCACGACGAGATCATCAACATCAACCTATTTTTTAAAAAAGAACCATCAAAATCGGTTTGTTATTGACCGAGTAATTGCGCAACCAACACACAAATAAAAAACAGAGTAGACTTGAGAATCTCCTTTTTGGAGTTGGTTAAAAAAATGTGTACAGGACTGACTTGGCGTTGGTCTCCTTGAGCATGCCGTTGAACTCGTAGAGATGTCGGTTGGGCGGCTCGCACTGCAGCGTGCCGTGGAAGGCGGCGAGCGCGGCGCAGGTCTCGAGGCGGGCGGTCTCGGGGCTCGCCTGCCGGATCTTCAGGTTCGTCTCCCCGTCCAGGTTCGACGTCTCGATGAACGATATGCCTTGAGGTTCACTGTACAAACGGATAACCGTACATCACAACAACATTATTTTTATTCGCTCCTAACGTGATTGAGACCTTGTTTTCTAGCTACTATTTCATTCCAATTCTTTATCTTGCCTCTGCACTTTCTTACTTCATAATTTTTTTTCTTCCTTTCTCTTTTTCTTCAAAAAATTATTTTTTTTTTGGTGTCACCAGAAATTATCTCAAACACATTTTAGTTTTTCTTATATAGTACTTATTATTTTCTCATTGCTACATCTTATGTATTACACTTATTTTAACTTATGCATATTCTTTATTTCTATTTGGACGAATCGATGGACGTACTAGGGGAGACCTATGTTGGTAATTTACGGATCACTCGGGTTTTACGTATCAAAAGTCTCTGAAATAGCTGATATTAAAAGAGTAACAAATGTGGTGAAAACTAGAAATGTCTGCATGGGTCGAAACTCTTGGCACTCGATAATTTGCCTAGTCCAAGGGACAGTATGTATACATATATATGACAATCATATCATAGAGCTGCTGATAAGAAATACACGTCGCCTGTACAGCCCCAACATGGTAATAGTGCATTGCTAACATAAGGCTAAGATGTTTAGCCTCTTTCTTAATTCATTGGCTAATGGCTAGCCTATACTTCAAACCAGAACACAACAGCGGCGGCGAGCATTGTTGTTATGCGAAAACCATAATGTTAAAGGAACAAATTGAAGCTCGCGCTTTACGAGATGTTTGTTTTTTTACACAAATTCATATAATCCCAATGTAATGGGTGTTACTTAATAATATTATTAATACATAGAAATATTGAAACAAATCCTACTTATACTATACCTAAATGCGAAAGTTTGTATGTTTGTTTGTTACTCCTTCACGCAAAAACTGCTCAACGGATTTTCATGAAATTTGGCATACACATAGAGGGTAACTTGGATTAACACATCACACAAATGCCTGCCGCCGTTAGGAATCGAACTAGAACCTCATGATTGGTCGATGGAGTTATGCGTGTATCTATTCTTTAAACAAAACTGGGCAAAAAATGGGGAGAAAAAGTGCGCTTGTGGGGAGCTTTTTTTTTCATAGGTACATGTTATAATAGTTACATGGTGTGTGCATGGACCTTTAACAAAAAAGTTTTTAAGAATAGGATTAATAGGGTTTTTAAAATTATCATCTAGCTGGCGGTGCTCCCCGCTCGTTTTCCACCTCCTACTCATCCATACCTCGATGCCAAGATCACCAGATCAGCCGGGAAGAACTGGTTGTTGATGACCCGACAGATGTCGCCCACCTGCAGGTTCTCCCACCGCACCGTCTGCCAGTGCTCCCCGCTCAACACTTCCACTTTCCGTCTGTTCGTTTCGTCGTCCGCTCGATGCCTTTTCTAGAACCAATTACAAAATACATGTATATTATTTATGCTCTAAGCTTTACAGTCATTTGCGCAAAGAAGTAAGACCGAGGTACTTCACTTTTGTAGCAGTAGTAACCTTCACGCCCATATCCCCGAAGGCGTAGCCAGATGCACAACAAGGGCACCCACGACCAGCCGAAGATAATAATTCCCAAAATGTGATATGTGGCAACGCTATTTTTATTAGAAAATTGAAAATACACATTTTGAAATTTTTTGTTGTTGCGCGACCCGGGGATTGAACCCGGGACCTCGAGAAGTCAAGCCCAACGCCGGACCGATAGACCACAGAGGCGATTTATTTTAAACGCCGGGATTTCTTATAGTTGAGCACATGTGAAGCACAATCGCTATTATAATACAGTTTTCCTGTGTTGAACGTCTCAATTTGGAATTACAAACATGGATCACTCACACTGTGTATTGAATTCTACAACGACTTGCTGATTGTCTGAATAACCTTAAAAATAAGTTTAATAATAGGTATGTAATATGTATACGTACAAAATCTTCTACGATTTCTTTGATGGCACTGACACTGAGGATAAGTATGAGTGGTGTGAGAGTGGTCCATCGTCCCGTGGGCGACACGTCTGGGATCTGTTGCAGCAGAGCGATCAGCAGGAAGAAGCAGTTAGAGTAGCGTCGGAACTGCTCGAACAGGAACAGGGGCACGAATGATGGGACACTGCAACAATAGATATAATTAGGTATTATTGGTTTGTATAACAGAGACAGCTACAAGCGAACAAGAAAACGGATATGCTGATGTCAAGAAATACACTTCGCCTATAGACACCAAAAATGATAATGGTACGTTGCCAATCTTATGCTAGGAGAGCCTCTCTCTAATTGCCCTCGAGTTGTTCCGGGTCCACTGAGTAGAATAGACTGTGCCTCTCTACCAGGCACCTTGTAAGAGGAGAGCACTGGTATGTAGGTCAGTACCAAGGAGACCACTGGTGGTAGTGAAAAAATATATATAATTGGAGAACAAAGACTATATTTATGTTTTATATGAGCTATCAGCGAACCTGATCCTGTTTTCCACATTTAAAAACATCGATGTAACTTTATATTTTTGTAGCAACCTGTAACACTCCTTGCTGTACTCTGTCTCGGGTGTCTTCGGGGATAAGGGCACAGCACACACATTCAGCAAATAAATAATTTTCATATAATTTCATTTATTTCCACATTTTTGTATCTAATAGTACGGATGGATGTCTATATTGTGGCTGTTCCTCTGAAGATGCTTTGGCTTCAAAGCAATACGTATCTTATGTCGAGAATATTTTGGTAGACCTTGAAGTGGGTGCTTAGACAAGATTGATATTGGTTTTGGGTTTGTTGCAGATGCTGGGACAATTCGAGAATGGACTTTTCGAAAAGTTCACAATTTACCTTTTTTGCATACTTTCTACGAGATTTAATGGCAGTAACAAAACACTTTTTATTCCGGAATACTGAATTGCAAACAAGTGATTTAATAAAACCGATATTAACTTAGTTTTTTGGATAGTCTCATCAAAAACCCTACCAGTAACAAATTGTTAATAATCAATGACGCAGTGATTTCTACAAGGTATCTGTCAATATTTCAAAGGAAGTAAACTGGAGTGCCTGAAGCCAGTAAATGGTAAAGCGGGATTTGTTTACCCGGCCCGTACGCTGAAAGTTTGCGTCCCACATTCCCCGACACATCAGATATGTAAACAGACCGATATACTTACGAGTAGGACAGGTTGCCGGGCGAAACACTCGGCACAGTCAGGGTTGACGATTACATAAATATATAAATATGTCCGTCAATATCACTATCATTACATAGTATAAAACAAAGTCGCTCTCCCCTATGTCCCTTTGTATGCTTAAATCTATAAAACTACGCAACGGATTTTGATGCGGTTTTTTTAAATAGATAAAGTTATTGAAGAGGAAGGTTTATATGTATATTTTATACCCGTGATAAGCAGGGGCTGGCCGCTAGTTACACAATAAGTGGGACCCATTTACACGGCACATGCATTGAAAGTGAGCGTCGGCGTAGAAAATGTTCACATACATGACCACCTTTATGATATAGCAGATTAAATGCAGGAAAAACATCTAAGGTTATATGGATGTACTGTGAAAATTGACAGACTACGTAAGCAGCAAAATATGTTTTAGTGTCATAAAGTCGCTAGGATCAGAGAAAAGAGGTAGTCCCAAAAAAAAAAAGTCTTGAAACATTTCAAAACGTGCCGAAGACTGTGCGAAGTGGTGAAGAAATACCAGTGAAGCGGACTCCGGATTCCCTCAACTAAGCCAGCTTTAACGACGATATGATAATGGTTTGCGTCCCATGTTTCTTACAACCACCACATGTACCTAAGTTTCAATGCAATAAATATTACTTTTTTATTTCAATACAATATTAAAACAACATTCCTAGAATTCAAAAACAATCTAGAGCAACAATCGTGACAAAGCCATCTTAATCCAGCTTTCAAACGAAAGAATCTGTATCGAAATCAGTCCATCCGTTCAAGAGTAAGTTACCACAGATACATACACACGCACACAACGTCAAACTTGTAACACCCCTGGGGTGAAAAAGAGAGTTTCGTACAAACTTTCGAGTTTTTTTTTAATTTTAAAACATTAACAAGCACACTCTTTTCTTGGTGGTAAGAAACAACCGTGGTCTATAGTTACCATAAATGTTATAGGTTCACTGTACTATGTTCGTGGTGTTAAGCCTATTGTGCCTGTCCTTATTCTTCACACCGGAACGTGATACTGTCATTATAGCCACAAAATAGGTAAGGCGGTGGATCCTTACCCTGGCACTTGCCAGTAACTTTACTTACACGGCACTCCACCGCCAATAGCCATGTTGGTAACGATCCATGTAACCTATGCTCGCCTCTTATTGGCCTGGTAGAAAAGCAGATAGTCTATTCTAAAAAGAAAACCCGAACCAACACGGGGAAAGCCACTGGTGATTGCAATAAGTATTCAAGGCATTTCAGTTGCTGGTAGCCCTGTGTTCATATCGCTGGTATTTCAGGGTGTGTGTCATCAATGGGAGTTTACGGGCGCCGCGCCAAATTTCCACACAAAAGGTGCGCGCCACGCACACGACACATCACAATAACATATTGTGAACTACAGCAGGATGACCTCCCATTCACTCCACTATCCTAATTAAGATACACACTACAACACTATTTCCGGTTTAGAGGATATTATCGAGTGTTCAATGGTTAAATTTGCCATTTTAAAGTCTGTTAATGGTTACTGCTGTCCCGTTTTGTTCCCCAAGTTTCAAGGCCCGTAAACAAGAGAAAAAAGTTAATTTGCATGAATATGAGTACAACCGGTACTCAACTTTTGAATAATTTAAATGCAGTAAAACTAGTGATGAGCAAAGCAAGACCAAGACTTGGACAACCTTCATCGAGTTTTGGTCTTGGTCTTGCATATTCAGTCTTTGTATTGGTCTTGTACTTGTTAGTATTGGTCTTGGTCTTGCATATTCAGTCTTTGTATTGATCTTGTACTTGTTAGTGTTGGCCTTGCTAGTACAATGACAATCCTAGTTTTCTAGACTTTAAAAATCTAAGACGGTAAGACCAAAACCAACTTCACTCATCATTAATTGAAACTGCTAAAAACCAGTTTGAGTTTTAATGAGTATTATTATAACCTATTATTGTAATGCGATCGTTTAAGTACATGAAAGTAAAGTAAGTAAAAAAGCCCTGGCGAACTGGAGCTAAGTATCTTCACGCCCATATCCCCGAAGAGGTAGGCAGAGGCACAACCACGGCACCCACGAGTAGCCGAAAGTACATAAAAACTAGTAGTACCTAGATGCCCTGGGATCATAACCAAACCGAGACTTGGTGAAATTAGGAAAGCACGCTTTTTAAGATTAAAAAAAAAAACAATTCTCAAACGAAATCAAGTATCATACACAAAACAATTAGACAACGAACATATTTTAACCTTCTCCTTTCTGTGAAGTCGGTTAAGTAACAAGCACACTCTTTTAACTGTACTTAACGTATTACTAACTATTCGTAAAAATAGCATTTAAAAGAATTTTTGAAAGAAGCACAACCAGAGCACCCACGACCAGCCGAAGACGTTAAGTTCCACCATGTGATAGGGGCAAACCCAGCGCCACCCGAGCACATATCCAATCCCGAGCAACATTCCCTGTACTAGAAAATTGGAAAACCAAACTTTCCTTTTGCTGCCCGAGCCGGGAATCGAACCCGGGACTCTCACGAAGTCAAGTCCAACACCTGGTCCGCTAGATCACAGAGGCGATATTTTTTCAAATTGCAAAGTTAATACTGCAAAACTATTCAGTGTTCCGTGTAATTTGCATTTTCAAAATTTCTGTTAGGGTTTATCAAGGTTATTGGAAAATAAATTAAATAAAAATGATAGGAACGTAATAAAAATTTAAATTTGTTTCAGATTGGAGTGAATTAATAGACGTCGAGTTAACAAGCGGAAATTAGTTCTCGCTCTCCGCCGATTCAAGAGATCTGTAGGCTTACTATTGAATCTCGATTTCATGCGAACTGGAAATGGGATTGGATTTGTGTCTTTTGTTCTCTTGAATACAATACTAGCGCATGATTGGCATTTCGTATCATAAATTTGTGTCCGTATCATAAAATCTTCGCGAACTCAAAACGTCGACCTCACAACTGGTTCTCGACAAAAACTTATCACGAAACGTTTTACTTACCAGGAATTGACAAACGAACCGTTCGTTCATATTACGGATGTTGTCATAACTTTGTTAAGGTTTCTTGTAAAAAGAAGACATTATTTTTCAGTTATTCCAGTCATAAAAAGAAACATCAAAAAGTTAGAAACTACAATACTTCGAGCATTTCTTAATGGTCTGAACTACAATAACGTCGAAATTCTATGTTTCTAAGGTTACCGTGACACCATATCATGGAATATATTAATACTGATCAAGTAGTTTGTATCACATAATTAATATTATGTTTTCACAAAAAAAACAATTTTCATAATTACTTTTATCGAGCAAAGTCGAATCTCAAAATTTCGATGTCGATAGCTGTTCATGTTAGAAATGCTGGCCATCCGCTGAAAAGCTTGCAGAAAATAACTTCATCTTTAGTTTGTTTTACATTTGCTTTGTAAATTGCGATTATTTTTACTCGGCAATATAACTTAGCGGTTATGTTATATTTCTAAGGTTTTCAAACTTAATGTATTTTTATATCATTCGCAAAGTAACGAACTGTATGCAATGACCATGTTAATAGTTTTGTTAAAATATGAACGCCATGCAATAGCTTCATCGTTTTTGCAATTATTTTTGACCGCCTCGTTAATCGAGTGGCTAGCGTACACGCCTGACTACGCCAATTAACTGCGAGGCTCGGTTTCAATTCCCGACGGGGGCAGGCATTTGTGTAATGAACATTTAAATGTCTGCATTTCCGGGTCAGGGTGTTTATTATATTAATTCTGGTATCTATTTAATTATTTTTATGTATTAGAATCGTTGAATAACACCCATAACACACGCATATAATTTGCTTACTCTGGGGTCAGATTCAATTTGTGTAACATGTCTAGGAATATTTATTTTTTATGCATGATCTGAAAAATGACAATTTAAGAGCAAAGTCTCAGATTTGTGTATTTCAGCTATTCTAGAAATGAGCTCTGGAGCCTACCTGTATTTGGCGGTGGATATCCTATTTCTGACGAACTTCTGCGGCTGAGGTCTGTTTACAAATATGACCCGGTTCTGCTCGTCCGGCGCCCCGTCCGTCACACCAGATGTCGTCGCCTCATCCTCATCTGAAACAAATACGAAACCATTGCTTAACTATATAATTTAAGCGCAATGTAACTTCAAAAACCGTATTCACTTTTATTACCGCTAGTCAGATCATGACCAAATTAATATGGGACCACATTTACCATGGGAACTATGACCTGTCTTTAAAATACGAAACACCAAAATCGGTTGACTATCGGCCGAGTAATCGCGTAATCAAACATACAGACGAATTGGGAACCTCCTCCTTTTTCGAGTCGGTTAAAAACCGAATTCACTGTTATTAACACCTCGCGATTTGATAATTTCCTTGGCGAGAATCTAGTTATAATTCCGAATTGGTACTACGATCATAACTCGGAAGTGGTACTACTATGTATGTCAATTTTATCAAGATCCGTCTCGTGCTGATGTCGTCCAGGGGGCTGATATGTATCTCAGTGGCCAACTTAAAATGGAAAAGTGTACATGCAGTAGCTGTCAAATGACGTGTTTTATATTTGTTATCTCCAGTGACCAACAGTAATACAATAGAGATAGCAAACACTAATGACGTTATTTGACAGCTATTCTATGTACACTTCCATTTTGAGTTGGCCACTGAGATACATAATCAGCTCCCTGGTACAGGAAAACTTATGCATTGTTACCTATAACTCACACCACTTATCGGATCTTGATAAAATGTACGATGCCAAATTGGAATCATAATCTATTTTTCGAATAAAGAATCATCAAAATGTGTTCGTTACAAAATAATAACAACACTTAACAACGTTACTAAAATATAAATATCTCATAGGCATAGGCTTTTAGGCATCGTATCTAAAGACCGAAGCGTCTCGTATAACCTTCCTTAATGATAGTTATATCAAATTCTAGATTTAATCACTGTTGTTTTCAACGATAAGGCGCGTTTAAACAAACAAGCTCTAGGTTTATTACATTACTAGCGGCCCGCCCCGGCTTCGCACGAGTATGAAATATACATATAAACCTTCCTCTTCAATCACTTTACCTATTTAATAAACTTCTTGAAAATCCGTTACATAGTTTTAAAGATTTAAGCAAACAAAGGGACATAGGAACAGAGGAAGCGACTTTGTTTCATACTATGTAGTGATCAGTATAGAATTCGTAATCAGAATATTTTATGTGATAGGTCTGCGAAGAAGCACACGGGTATCCTTATAGTAAGAGACAACCGTGAGCTATAGACATCATAGATGTTAGAGGTGCGTTGCTGTCCAGCAGCCGGGATGTTAAGCCCATTGTGCAATTCTACTGGCTACCGTGCCCTTCGCACCGGACCATGACAGTCATTACTGCGGCAGGAATAGATAAGACGACGGATCCCTACCCGGGTAAGTTGCTGCCGGCCGGGTAAGTGGAAACAGTGGGTGTCTGGCAGGTTTTACTTTAAAACCAGGAATTTCATTAAACCTCCAGAAATCCAAGTGAAATGCAGAGACAATGTCACAGCGCGTAGATCAACTGATGACCTGGCATGCCTTGTAGTTGCTACCTTCTGACCACTTAACTGAGGGGCACTAGGTCACTCAACAGCAGGAAATCCAGAGGAAGTAATAATTTAGATATATAAATCAATTACAACAGAAATGTTTGTACTTTTACATTGAACTAAATGATTGAAATGAAATGAAATGAATATGAAATTATTTATTTGCGGAATATGTGTCTTAAAAAGTTGTTCCAAAGATATTTAAGCATACAATATATTCTACCACATTGTGGTGTGCAAATATTTAATTAAATTTAGAGGAATTAAATATTTATATACATTTTAACATTTAAATCACAGCACTTATTTATACTTTTTATAGATATTTTATTTATTTATATGTTTGATGAGCTACATAATTTATTACAAGTCATTTTAAAGGTAGATTAATTTTAATCCTATCTATTGTACACTACCACCGTCTCCAGCCCTAGCTAGTCAGGAGAAGAAATGACAAAGCGAACTCCTTACAAAACAAACTTAGGTATGTAGAATTTAATTCATTTTTTCCTATGTAACACTGCGTTACAAAACGGTCTGTACGGTACGGACGATTTCCTGAGGATGCCTCGGTGTCGAGGCGAAACGTGCGTCGAGTGCGATTTGGTGTTCTCTGTGGTGAGTGCTTCGACAAAGTTGGCGAAGGACGTGACAAGTGGTTTTGTTTCCCGTGTTCGGACTCTATTCGTGATCTGGTCGCGGAGGTGGGAGGTGGGAACTTAGGTAGGGTTGTCACATGCGAAGGACCTGACAATTTGTATTGTTTCCCGAGCTCTTATTTTTTTTTGTTATAAGACAACGACCAATCACACGGCTCTCCTGATGGTAAGTTACAACCGTGGCCTATAGACACCACGTGTGATGATGTGGGTGAGTCCAAGTCCTATGGCCAGGGTATCAGGCCTATTGTGAAATTCTACCGGCTATCCTCCGGACCCAAACAACTATATTTTAGACTAGCTGTTACTTTCATACAAACTTTCAACACCTATTTCACCTCAGGGGAAGAAGTTCCAAAAAAGCTTATATACGTATTTACTCATTTTTAATAGGTAACTCAAAAAATTCATGGCTGTAAATCTAAGAGTTTTTGTTCGGCGATGACGAATCCGTCAGTCAGGAAACGTTATTTTATAAGTATAGTCTATAGATAATTCAAGTTAGTTATTTTTTTAACCCCCGACGCAAAAAGAGGGGTGTTATAAGTTTGACGTGTCTGTCTGCCTGTGGCATCATAACTCCCGAACGGATGCAGAGATTTCAATTTAGTTTTTTTTGTATTAAAGGTAACTTATGTGCGAGTGCTCTGAGACATGTTTGATGAAAATCGGTTGAGCCGTTTAAAAGTTGTGGGGGTGAAAGTGGGGAACTTAACCGAATGTCGGTAATTGTTTTGTTTTGTGTCGGGTTTTTTTATTTTTAATTTAACTTTCTATTATCAACCAATTACATAACCTTGATAAATTGAAACTGCGACGACGTATGGTTACTGGAAATGGATGGGAGCTGGAAAATTGCACGGTTTTTGGATGATTCACTAAAAATGTTGAGTGCTGTTTAAACACGTCTCTAAGATAATTATAGCCGTGAATCTAGGTCGTAAACACTAGCTGTAATATTTACAGTATTTATTAACATATTTGCCCAGATAAAACTGTCTGTATTGTTACCTAACTCGTCACATATTCAGTTTCAGTAAAAGTGAAAGTGAGCGAATCTCATTTTTATTTTCACTAGTGATCGCCCATTGGTCGAAATTCAACCATAATACATTTTAATATCTCGTTGATAACAACGCCATCTTCATTTCTCAAGACCAACTACTTTGTTTCCAAACTGTATGGTGCGCCATCTGTGATCATTTAAAGTTATCATCAATATATTTGTTTGTGTGTGTCAAATGCATGGTTGTGTGGGGAATGTTTTATTTGATTCAATGTACTTTATAAGCATTATTATTGAAAAATATTAGGGTTCTGCACTTCTCCTCCACATTAACTATAAAGTGTGCTAAATTTTAATGCTCCTGCGTCCTCGCAATTTTCGTAAAAAGGGGTCCAAAGTCTTAGCGTCACGTATTAATATTGTACAGATTATAGTCGTGAATCTAGGTCGTAAACACTAGCTGTAATATTTACAGTATTTAGCAACATGTTTGCCGCGATAAAACTATCTATATTGTTACCTAACTCGTCAAATGTTCAATTTCAGTAAATATGAAAGTGAACTGATCTCATTTTTGTTTTCATTAGTATCGAGCTCCTTTGCCAGATATTGATGAAATTGTATATCAGCCTGGCAGCTTGAGGAAGACTTATATTTTACTTACTTGTAACACTGTAAATATATAGCATATATAGAGTATGTGACGATGGGATACGATTGGTATCACCTTAACTATTACTGCCTCTAGTGATTAAATATTTTTTTCATAAATATTAAAACTCTAGCTGTCCCGGCAAACTTCGTTTAACCCGTTCACTTTGTATGGGAAAAATTAAAATGTTGGTTTTGCTTGTTTCCTCGCAGGTTTTCTCTATTTCTTTTAAGCCTTCCCTAGACTTGAACAAGTAATCCAAAACCAAAATTAGCCAAATCGGTTAAGACCTTCTCAAGTTAGTCGCAAAAATATGGTAGAATTTGTGGATATCCTTAAATATTTTTGCAACATCTTATTGACACACATATAGATAAACTTACTTTTGTTCGAGACCTAATATTCCGGCCTCAGCCACCTCACCACCTTTGGTGTCTCTAGGCGGCGTGAATTTCTTACCATCCGGATCCGTCTGCTTGTTTGCCTTCAAATATCGTAAAAAGAAAAGAAAATAAAAGACATTCATTTCATTGCATAACCGCTATAGTCAGCAGTCGCCACTGTCGTACCCTAGTTTTAGAAGATAGGATCTATTGTAAACATACTGAAATAGCCTGGCATACCACGTTCTGGTTAACGATGATGGTGGTGCACTGGACCATAGTAAAAAATGGTGACGCCCTAAGATGTCTACTCTGTAGGTGGCACCTGATTCTTATACTCAAGAATGCTTCTGCTTGTTTGCCTTTTCAAAATATTAGCGAAACGTGTTCATTTATTTCCAAAAACTTTCAAACATTGCAAATTACTTAAAATTTATTTAATTAACGGCGTAATTAAACAGCACAGTAGAAAGACCGAACGAATGAATAGACTATTATGTAATATGTATGTGTGTAACATTATTATGACAGAATAAATTATTTCGTCTTTCAGAAGGTAGGTACATGTATAATATATATGTATATATTATATATAAAAAAAATTAACCCCATTTTGCCTGGTCATTGCATCATCATAGCCCGCATTATTATCAGGAAAAGAATCTCATAAAAAGAAAAGCAAGGAAAGTTGTACGGAAAATGGGAAAAAACAATGCTTTATTCCACACAAACTGTTGGTAATTGTTAATGTCAAGCAACATCGAAGTTCGCCGGGTAGGCTAGTTCTTTGTAAAATTTTATGCACAGTGTACATCACGTGTAACACTATACATCTCATGTACAAAATTTGTAACATCACGTGTAACATTTTTATATCACAAAAAAGAAAAAAAGAGAAATTAAAGCACTAAAAACTGATTTAATCTCCGATTTAAGATTTCATGGTCTCGGGAGTGGATAAGCTGTGGAAATGATTAACTCCCATGAGTTATTCAAGATTCCGTTACTTAAGGCTCATCAAATATGCATTCCAATCAATGTTCCAAAGTGGTTAAGTCAAAATTGAAATTAAATAATTAAAAAGTTCTGCAGCTTGTAAGAAGCGATATAGGTTAACTAGGTCAATGTCAAAAGAGAACGCTACGGAAAATCTGTGATGTTACGCTCACTGTCCGCATTAGTGACAGTGGGATCCGAGAAAGAGTGGGATTTGGTGTAAAAATGAGAAAGAGCAAGCTCCGCTGGTTCAGTGACGTGGAAAGAATGACGGATTAAAGATTGACAAATCAAATATACAATGAGAATGTGGATGGATGTAGGTACCCGGGGAGACCAAGGTTGACATTCCAAGAGGGTTGTATAAAGAGTCTCCGAAACCGGCGTGTTTGTATGAAAAGGGTAATGAAGGTGAAGGAAGCCAGACAGGTTTGTCAGGATCGTGAAGTTTGGCACTCGATATTCTCAGCCTACGAGACTTGGCGTGAAGATATGTATGTATGTATGTATGTATGTATGTATGTATGTATGCATGTATGTATGTTTGTATGTATGTATGTATGTATATAGGTTAATTTCAACACGGTAACTGATAGTAACGTGTTCTGCAACAACTTGTCCAGGCAGGAATTAATCATCTTACCTTTTCCTGCCTCTGTTGGGCACGGAATTGGGGTGTAGGTTAGCCAGAAGATTTACATATTAGGCCTAACATTCCGGTCACAGGACAGCCTGGACCTTCTTACACCTTCGAGAGAGCCGTATGCATGTTCGCTGTCTTATGCCACAAAAAAACGGATTGCACTCCGGGAGTGCCGGCAGAAATGAAAACTTGAATATTAACGTTGTGCATTTTTGATATTTTGGAATGGTTAGTGAATGATTTTGCACGAATTGCTGTAATTATCAGTATGAAGTTACTATTATTTATATGGTAGAACACAATAATCATTTTTTGCGCTATCATACACAAACATGACAACACGGACATTCGCGCAAGCGCACTCCGCCGTCTTACGAATTTTTGTCTTACGAATCATGTAACGTGCCCTGACGCGAGTTTAGAAGTTTTTACCCATTCGAAAAAAAGTGCGCAACGCTGCTAAAGAAGTTTTCACTTCAAAATCTAGATTTCTACCACTGACACCAATCGGAATTCACAAAAGCCCATATTGTTCTCCTATTCTAGATGCGGTCTTAACAATTCCCGGGTAAGACGTTAACGTGAGCTATATTTAACAAACATATAAACATCTACACAAACATTCGAATGATCAAACTTTATTTTAAAACTTTAGAACTACTTTATGAATCACGTTTACGCAACGATGCCATGACACTGCCGACGACCTTCAAGAAAGTCTCAATTTGTATACAATTGCGAGCTCGACCATATTTAATAAACAAAAACTAATTATAACCTCATTGAGAAGAACATTCCAAGGCGAGATCTAAATCGGATGTCAATTATAGCCGCCCATTTCACGGAGGAACCAATGTCGACTTCATGCAAACATCTGTCACCTCCTTACACGCCAAGTTATCCATCAATTTAGTAACCATAGTATAGCTGAAAGCATAACCTATCGTATAATAGGGATTCCACACGGATTAAAACATTGGTGGCAAACATTGATTTGTATTGTGGAAAGTAGATGTAATCCAAAATTCCACTTCCACCAAGGTCACCGTTATGGAAGGCGTGATTACGACCGTCTGGATAATGCTTAATGTACAAAAGCGCAATACTCATGGCGAGTTAGAAAGACAAAAATCACAGATCTTCAGCTTTCTTCTCATATTAATTAAGACCCATTTACTCTTTGCGAAGCTTGTTATATGTCAATTTCTCACGCACTTTTTATAATGTTTTAAAATAGATGTGATTAACTAATTAAGAGTAATTTTTGACTTTTCCATAAAACATTATGTCTAGAATATCTTATAAAATTTGGGAACCCTTTGAAAAACTTCCCTGCGCCCAGGACTAGATCAAGAGTTCTGAAAAGACTTGCCCGCGTCAATGCTTGTGGGGCCCTGGTTTAAATTGTAGAGTAGTGGATTATTTTGTTACCCTAGGTTTACAAGGTATGCCTGTATACCAGTCAATATATGCGCTATGGCATTGTTATTTTTTCTCTTGAATTTCATGGTGGTACAGAGAAATACCTGATTTTAACGTAAAATGTGCCAGACACCCACTGTTTCCACTGGTAGTAGTCTGTTGTCCAGCAACTTGCCCGGGTAGGGATCCACCGCCTTGCCTATTATTGTCACCATAATGACTATCATGTTTCGGCCCCTAGAGTAGGATAGCTGGTAGACTTACACAACAGTCATGGCCAATAAGAAACCCAAAACTCACAGAACTTCAGTCTTCTTTACAGATTAAGACCAATTTACTCCCTGCGAAGCCTTTGAGATACGAACATAAGTCCATTTCTCACGCACTCCGGCCATAGGACATCGACGCATCTATCACATCTTTGGGGTCAAGACACCCGCGTGCTTGTTCGCGTGCTGAACGGTTACCATTACCATCTTTGATGTCTGTTATGACAGACCATTAAACCACGCGATCTGTCTGTCATTCCATGCACTATACTGACACAGTCGTGTAACATAAAGCTAAACTTTTTAATTTGAAAGATGTCTTTCGGAAAACAGAGGTTTTTTTTTATATCAGTTCTCATAGCTGGGACGCGTATTGTCGTAGAATCAAGCAGTTTATAGCGTTAAATAACATCGAACAAAAGGTACGAGGTGGTGTGTGTTTCTTACATGGAGACATTCATTTTCATTCATTCACATCAGGAGAAAAGGAATTCCTCTATCATCTAGCTAAACTCAGATATGGAATTGAATAATGAATAAAGATAATAGATATGTAACTGCAATCATACACATACTGAAGCAATTTTAATCTAAATTATCCAAGAAAGAACTGAAAAACGTATACTCAAGCACGTACCCTCGGACGTGAAGAGGTAGGCAAGGTACAGCATTCACGACTAACCAGACACTAAATCCCACAATGTAATAGGTGGCAACTGGCAAGCATCTCGCCAACCCGGCACATACATATTCAATCCCGGGCAACGTTGATTCTATTAGACAATTGAAAAAACACAATTTCTTTTTATTTCTCGGGTAGGATAGAATTGAAACTTTAAACTTGAACTGAAAATCGAATAATCTAATGTAGAGTCGGAGCTATGGTACAAATATAGTTTGTCAGAATGACTGAATCGACACAACACTATCGAGATTTTTAAGCTATTTTAATTTAACTTGGAAATAACCTATACACTTTTAAATGCACTTATACTGTACAAAAAATCAATTAGTACCATACAGCACATTCTCTACCATTCAAATCGTAAAGCTGAAAACATATTTTCAACCGCAGCTTACGGTCGCGACTCTACGACTGTTAAGTGTGTATCCCACAAAAAAACATAAATGACAAAAAGGAGAGCCAAGTTCAATAAAAAAATTAAGCTTGGCTGTGAGCTTCGCCCCAAAAAAGAATGGAGATCTACATGAGCGTCAAGTTCTACGCAAAATATCGGAAAAAACTAACATTACCTACAAGTATTAAACTCTATTGCTTTGCTTTATTAACCTAACCTATAACAATTGCTGTTATTTAAAAATGTAAGTTGGTGAAGTCGGTTATTTGAATTGGCCAGTAGGGTTACTCTGGAATCTCGATATCATGCGAATTGGAAATTGGAATCGTATATGTCACTTTAGGTACTTGTGAACACAGAATTAGAGGATTATTAACATTTAGTTACAAATAAATTCAACGAATAGGATAAAATAATTTATTATTTACTATTAACTAAATGGTAATAATTCGCGAGTATTGTGTTCAAAAGTACCTAAAATGACATATTCGATACCAATTTCCAATAATGCATGAATCGAGCTTCGAGAGTAACCCTACTGTTTTTATCAGAATTACGTCCAATAGTATGCAAGTCTCATTGTACTGTCATTATCTAGACAACCTGTATGTAGCTGTAAAGCCGCGTCCGATAATATGTTTCCAGCTATAATCAGAAGCTTTATTGGTTTCTAATTAAACGAGTTTGAACTAAGAATATTACTGCAAAATTGTTTAGCACGTGTATGACAGTATGACGTACCTTTAAAATTGTATCATAAATAATATTGTTTTATTTTAAACGTGACCGGAACGTTTTTTTGTGCTAAAGAATTAATAGTTTGTGGGAAACCGTCTCCACGTGTTATGACTTCATTACAATTATACTGCTTTACATTTTCAGCAAAAAAATTGGCATTCCGCTCGATTTTCGCATGTGCTCGAATCATAAAAATATTTGCAAATCTTAATGGATAGAATGTACTAGAAATAAATGTGAAAAATAATAAAATATATAAAGTGAAACAGTGCAAGTGTTTTCATATATCAATAAATACACAACGGAGTTCCACCAAGTTTGAAGGATGGAAACAATCAAAATATGAAAAATAATAATTTTAAATTCAACGAACATATACTACTTAATGGAGACAAAGAATTTTCAATTCAGATATAATCAGGACTTGACTACCGGTATTTTTAGGAACCGGTAGCATTAGTCTTGGAGCCAAAAAAGAGGGATACCGGTACCAAAGATTGTGCCTGTTAGTACTGGTACCAGACAATATATTACATAATTCTTCTTTCGAAGATATCTACGTTCCTACTCAATCGACTTTAATGACACAGATGTATGATGAAAATTGGCAACGCCGCACTCGTATTTAACAGGTAGCTTAATAAGGTACAGCTAAGAATAACTGGAAGCCATTTTTTTAAGAAAATGTTTGGTATTAGCACCGGTACGTGCTAGGTGTCGGTATAATGAGTACAGGTACCCACTTTGGAATTAAATTCAGGGATCAAAAAGTCAAGGACCACTAAGTACCGGTACAGAGAACATGTACTTTTGGTACTGGTTCCAAATTTCGGTTACAAATAAAACTCTACACCTAATGCGGTATTTCAGAACAGTATTGTTAGAAACATTAATTATCTGTGGCTACCTTAACGTAGAATATGTGGCAACACCGTCCTCACCCGGAGTTGATACCTATAAATATAAGTGATCCATATCGGAAGCGGCCATTACGTGTCGGATCGTGGAGCAAGAAGGACCTAATATTTGTGTAATGTGTAAGCCAGTGTCTAATTAAGTGTGCTAAGGTAAGCCTAAAATGTAGAGTTGTCATGATAATGTGAGTTAAATATATGTTTTAGATCATAAACATGTTTTATTTTCTGAGTCTTTAACAGTATGTACCATTTGGATGCAGTAATATTGTGTTATAGCTTCTCGTCCATCCGAGTTGAGAATCAAAAGACTAAGTTATCTGTTGTCTATATATCTACAATATAAAATTGTAAAAGATCTATGTCTACATAACTAATAGAGCTGTGGCCCGCGGCGTTGCCCGCATGGTTAATGGTCCCACAGGAACATTTTTTTGAGATAAAAACTATTTTGTGTGTTAATCCAAGTTACACTCTAAGTGTATGTACCAAATTTCATAAAACTCTGTTTAGGAGTTTTTCCGTGAAGGGGTAACAAACATACAAACTTTCGCCTTTATAATATTAATAGAAAATAAGACCTGGATATACTCATGTCAGTTACACTATTCATAACTGAAGAACGACATGAAAAGAGTTGATAGGAAGGTAACTTTGAACCAGGCGAAAGACATAGGATACTTTTTATTTCATTCGAATGCTAGGAAACAGGAAAAACAACATTTTAATTTTTCCTATAAACGTGTAGAACGAAGTTCGCAGCAATTGCTAATATTCTTTTAAATCAAATAAGTCACAGATGAAACTTAGATGCACTAAATAAGTACATACTTGTATCTTTACGCCGATATCCCGGAAGACGTAGGCAGAGGCACAACCAGGGCACCCACTACTAGCCGAAGTCACTAAGTCCCACAATGTGATAGATGGCAAGCCAACCGGACACATATCCAATCCCGAGAACATTTTTTTATAAGTAAATTGGAAAAAAACAATTTTTCTTTTTGTTGCCTGATTGAATCGAATCGGGACCTCATGTAGTCAAGTTCAACACTTGGACCGCTAGACCACAGAGGCGATAGTAAGTGATAATATAAACTATTTACAGTTTATATTATCACTTACTATATGTTTAGAAAAGTTATTGCAATTACAGTCTTAATTAGAGTAGATTTTGCAGCCTTGAGTTTGCAGTTCTAGAATATACTACGCAGATATTCCAACGCAAACAACTTTTAATTTTGTTTGGATACAAATTATTTGTACTCGGATAGTATTATGTAACCTTCGAATAACAGTATAGTACTAATATTTAACTTTTTTACTCGCTTTACACTTTTTACTCGTTTTACACTTTATACTTTTATTTTTAAATTGGCTGACAACCCGACAGACAAAAAATTAAGAATGTTTGAGTTGCGTCCCAATATTAAGTAAGAAAAATATAAGTTGACCCGACAAGAAGTAGGTACCTAGCTACTTCTACCTACTCTGTGGCCTGCGCTCCAATACAACTCGGTTAACCCGACTTTGAGAAAGGACATGTTCGACTCCTATATTTTTATGTACCTACCAAATTCTCCGTCACTTGTAAACCGTATTTAAATAACCGTGTTGGTAAGGGCTTCCCCGTGTTGGTCCGGCCTGGACCATCTGCCTTCCTGCCAGGCAGCTCGTAAAAGGCGAGCACAGGCTTACCGTCACTTACACCGTGACATCTGACTAGGTGGTAGAGTTTCGCAGCGACTCACCCGGACCACCTTATCTTCTCCTGCCGCCATAACATCGTGACGTTTTCCGGTTTAGAGGGTAGAGTAACCGGTAAACTAACTTTGCTCAAGGCCTAACATCCCGGCCTCAGGTTGGCAACGCACCATTACCACCTTTGGTGTCTCTAGGCGACGTGAATTTCTTTCCATCAAGAAATCCGTCTGTTTGTTTGTCATCCAATATCATAAAAAAATAACTTTTTTCCATTAGAAAGAGTTGTTTACTCTGTACTTCGACGTGGTCAAATCTGAATTTGGTATTGGCATCATAAGAAAACAACAGAAAATACTTTTTTATGTATACTATACCTACAATATACATCATAACGAAATCAAGATTTTTTAACAATTAACTGAACATATAAACACATATACATTCATACAATATTGAAAAGTTACCAACCAAGTGTCGTCTCCATGTCACTAACAATAAACCAACATCTCTAATAAGACACACTTTAAACTAATCAAAACTAGCTCTCATAGCTGTATAATATGTAAAAATGAAGTTTCTACTTTCTAGCACGTGCAGCCAGTGGTGGCCACGACCCGTTTGACCTATGTTTCAGAAAGCAGAGTGAGATATTCTGGGCCGACCTTAACCGCCACGCGCACGTACAATAAGCATCACAAATATCTGATCCCCTTTCTATGCTTTCATACTGGAAGGGGGCCAGATATTGGCGGTGCTTACTGTACACGCCAGTTTCATGCGGAAGGTTTAATACGATAACAAACATTCAAGGACGAATTTACACGCATTTCATGTGTAAAATATATTTTAACACTTGGCTGTTAGCTAATGATTAACCTTTGACATATAATCCTTTATTACATTTGATAGTTAACACCGTTCCACGAGTACCCATAATCCACGATCTAGATGCTTACGAGAAGGTAGGTACATCTGTGTTTTTTTCTCCTTTACACTCAAAGAGATCAAAGTATCTTCGTCACATTCCTGGGATTTATAAGTATCAATTATATAATAAATAAATATCTCTGGACAAGTTACACAAATTTAACCTAACCCCAATTAAGCAAATTATATGCTAACGTGCTAACGTGTTATGGGTGTCAGTCAACAATTGTAATACATGTAAATACTTAAATAGATATCAGAATATAATTAATAAACACCCAGACCCGAAAATGCATAAATCTAAATGTTCATCACACAAATGCCTGCCCCCGTCGGAAATCGAACCCGAGCCTCGTGGTTGGTTGATGTAGTTAGGCGTGTACGCTAGCCACTCGACCAACGAGGCGGTATATATCGACATATATTTTATTGAGGTATCTGTGGTCTAGCGGTCCGGCGTCGGACTTGACTTCTTCTTTTCGGCTAGTCGTGGGTGCCCTGCTTACACCTCTGCCTACCTCTTCTAGGATATGGGCGTTAAGATATTTTACTTTTATTTTCGATATAAAAAGATGCTAACCTAACAATGACCACGGCAGGTTAGAAGTATTACGAATTATTTCCTGCAATAATTATAACCGACTTTTAAAGTAAGTATTTATTTGTCTGTCTCTTAAAAACTTCAGAAAAAAAAGAAGTAAGGAACATGTTCCTGTAATCCAACTAGTCGTTAATAAAATCAAGCATCAAGGTGATGCATACTGTTCCTCCGACTTGAAGTTCAAAAGCGGAATTATAATTATTTCATTAAATTTGAAAGGAACAAGTTGTCCAAAAAAAGAAGCACAAGCAGAACAGAAATCTGGCACCTATTCAAAGACTGAAAGTAGGTGTGTCCTATTCAATCAATTATCTACTCGTTTTTAGGGTTCCGTACCCAAATGGTAAAAACGGAACCCTATTACTATGACTCCACTGTCTATCAGTCTGTCTGTCTACAGGCTGTATCTCATAAATATGATAGTTAGAAAGCTGAAATTTTCACTTCCATTGCCGTATATAAATACAAAAAGGGTCCCCATACAATAAACGTGTTTTTTCGTATTTTTTGCTCAATATTAAAAACGGTAACTACTTTACTTGTATATAATCTTTCAAAATAAATAATGAAATAACAATAAAGTAAATATTAAAGGGGGCTCCCATACAACGAATGTGATTTACTATTAAAGATGATAGTACGGAACCCTTCGTGGGGCGAGTCCGACTCGCACTTGGGCGGTTTTTAACTATGTATGCCCGGCTTATACTTCAATTAGCAGTCCATCCCAGCTTCGCACGGGTGGACAAACTTCTATGTTATATACCTACTTATAAACCTGCCTCTTGAATCATTCTATCTATCTATTTTTAAAAACACTATATCAAAATCTGTTGCGCAGTTTTTAAGATCTAAACATACATAGAGACAGACAGCGAAAAGCAACTTTGTATTACACCAGGAATGTAGTGATCAAAATTAGCCTTTGTTGCTCAAAAACAAAAATCACATTAATATTTGACACTTTCCAAGTGACGCTCCTCAAAGTTACGGTCGGCGATTATACATATTAGCGATATTTTAGTCTTGTTTATTCTTAAAACACTTATAGTGCTTCATAAAGCTTCATGTCGACTTAAAGACGCCTAAGCTGATTTAAAAATAACTAGCAAATAGTAATGGCTTTACTTGAACGCAAGTTTTATTTAGACCCCTTAGTGACAGAATAATAATATATATAGATATAATTCGAATAAAACCCGATTACCGACGGGGGCAGGCATTTAACGGATGGACATAGATAAGACTTAAGATTATCTTCATTTCTTGATAAACAAACTTGCTCTAGTAAATATCTATTTAAGTATTTCTATGAATTTGTATCATAGACCAACACAAAGACTTGCTTGATTTGTTAGATCAATTTATGTTATTTGTCTGCAGAAATAAATTTATTCATTTTACTATAAATTTTAAAGAAAGAAAAAATTTCGCCCCAGACAGGATTTGAACCTGTAACCTTTCGTCTCAAGCCGACGAATGCTCTAACCAATTAAGCTACTGAGGATTCAAGTCCCGTGGCGAACGCGGGTAGTTATGTCCTATAGATACACAATTCTGAGTACCCACCAAATGAGTTCATCATTACAGATGAAATTCACATTTTAGAATGGCCATAACTTTCATTTCTCGCAACGTTATAGAAAATTTATCCCAAGCACAGGGCAAGTGCTAAAATAAAAATACGTTGCGAGAAATGAAAGTTATGGCCATTCTAAAATGTGAATTTCATCTGTAATGATGAACT
>NJDC01001764.1:206830-219352 GCA_002245475.1 Calephelis virginiensis | reverse complement strand
AATCAAGTCGTATCCGCCGTTGGTGACGCGTTCCTTCCGCAATGGTGCAAAGCTGTTGTAGGTGAAAGATTGAAATAATTTCTTGGAAATCGCAAAGCCTAAAAGCATTATTTTCAAGCATTTATAAACGAGGTTGAGATACCTATATAACTTTCTACAAAGTAGTCTGACTACCTATACATATAAGTTCATATATCCGGTCCGGAATCAGACTTGACTTCTTCAGGTCCCGGGTTCAATCCCGGATCAGGCAACGAAAAAAAAACCTAGAAAATAAATAAGTAACGTTGCTCGAGATTGAATTTAAGCCCGGTTGACGATAGGCTTGGCACCTTTCACAGTCTGAGACTTAGCGTCTTCGGTTAGTCGTGAGTGCCCTGGCTGTGCCTTTACCTACCTTTTCGGGGATATGAGCGTGAAGATACTTGTTTGTTAGTTTGACTTTAATTTTTGTTGTTGGACGAAGTATATTATATAATTTAAGCGCAGTAAACCTACTTCAATTTCATAAGTAAGTCATGTGGGTACACAAAAATACAAAATTTCCTTGAATTATATCCTGGGATGCCTTCGTCAGATCCAGACTTGGTGACAATGGATCCACCTCGTGAATAAGCATTTTTAAATAAAAAAACAGAATTTTAAAGTCCGTTGAGAAATGACGTACAAATAGATTAACATACTTACCTCTATAAAAATATAGGAGTAGAACATATAACCTGCTCCTTTTTTCGAATTCTGTTAAACATTATATCGTTATCACATACGTAGTTATTTGAGCAAGAATTTTTACAAAGGCAAAACTAAATCTTAATAGTTAAAAACATTTGTTTCGGTAGATAACCAAAACGAAGGATGGGAAATTGTGGTTAAAAACGATGTCTTTATGCATCCTTGCATGCTTCATTCATTTCTCTTATGCGAGGAAGAGTCAGAAACAACGAAATAAAGACTATTATATAAAATAACTAGCTGACCCCGCAGACGTTGTTCTGCTATATTTTTAATGTGATTTATTTAAAAAAATTGGGGTGAGTCACCCTTATCACTTAGGGGTATGAAAAATAGATGTTAGCCGATTCTCAGACCTACCCAATATGCTTACCAAATTTCAGAGGAATCGGTCAAGCCGTTTCGGAGGAGTATGCAGACTAACATTGTGACACGAGAATTTTATATATAAGATTTAAATTTATTTGAAAAACAATTAAAGATCGACGATAAACGTGACTGTGAAGAAGCTTGGTTCCGTAGCGTAGACAGCTATCCCAACCACACTTTTGCCCTCTTCTGCCAAAATCTGTAGTTTCTACCTATATACCTCCTTCACAAAAACTAACTCAATAGAAATATTATGAAACCTACGTTAATCGTGATTGAATTCTGTAGATACACAACTAGCTAGGTATCAACTACTGACATTTATGGTTGTAAACTTACCAAGACGCTTGAAGCTTCTTAGCAGAGATCTAAAAGACCGCATTTCAAATATTTCACTCATCAAACACCATGTAGACCTGTCTTACATATCAACGCTTAAATAATAGTCGATGACGTGGGCTACATAGAACAGTAGGCATGTGCCTATGTACATCATGATGAGTATTTGTATCAACATGGTGCCCAGGCCACCGTTCCGCGAACACTGCAGAGCCTGAAGCCCTACCAAGGTGAATGTCGTACGAACGGACAAAAATCTCATTTTTTATTACGCAAGTGAGTTACGTTTGTGTAGGTAACAGTTGTACGGATTCTCCGAATGTCACGCATCTTTTAAAACCAACACTTACTTGTGGCTTCAGAAAGAAAAGTCGCTAGGTATGTTAATAGACACCCACGCATTGGCTCACAAGGTTCTAAGGCGCTTTGAGATTAATCCAGACCCTCTAGACCTGGATGTTAAAAAAATCATTCATCAGGACATTTCATAGGATGCGAACACAGTAGTCAGTAAGAAGACCTCTTTAGATTTTACATCTGGAAGGTTTAGCAAGTTTCCGATCTCTCCCCCCCNNNNCCCCCCCCCCCCCTTCTCCCACAAATCTCGTGTAAGATTTTTTTCAAAATATACCCTATAATAAAGATTTAATATAAGTAGTGGTCGTCCATTGGTCGAAATTAGAACATTTTAATATCCAAATTTGAATATTTTGTTGACAAGAACGCCATCTTCATTTCTTAAGACCAACTATTTTGTTTCCTGAATAGTTAGTACGCCATCTGTGATCTTTTATCGTCAACATTAATATATTTGTTTGAGTGGGTCAAATGCATGGTAGTGTGGGTAATATTTTATTTATTGATTAAATTAACTTTATAAGAATTATTATTGAAAAATATTAGCGTTGTGCACTTCTCCTACACATAAACTATAAGTGTGACAAATTTTGTGTTCCTGAGTCCTCGCAATTTTTGTAAAAAGGGGTCCAAAGTTTTGGCATCACGTATTAATGTATAGATATCTCAGGAACGAATAAAATGCAAAATTTCGCAAAAAAAATCGTGATATTTAACAAAATATTCTTATCCCCAAAGTAAGATTAGGTGGGAGTTGGCTTAACCCCCAACCTCTACTTAAACGTCTCACCCTCTTAAAAAATCAGCCGCTATCCTCTTCTGAAATAGCAACATAAGGCAGTATTTTTTCCGATTTCGAAAAAAGGAGGATGTTGTACTCCATATTTTTGGTCTAATCGATTTCTCAGTCATTTCTGTACCGATTTTAAAAAATATTTTCTTTTAAACGAGTATTTTAAAATAAGTATTACAACCAAGTCGGGGTCTGATATTGGAACCCTAGAACTGACTGACTTCAGATCGAAAGGATGAATTATTTAAATATAAGTCTGTTTTTAACCGAGTTAAAAAAAAACGAGGAGGTTCTCAATTAGGCTGGTATATTTTTATGTATATACAGCGATTTCCGGTTTTTGAACCGATTTGCGTAATTCTTTTTTGTTTGATGGGGAATAGCTTTGAATTGGTCCCATAAAAATTTGATTCAGGTTTTCTTTCACTTATCCCGATGTTTATTTTTATTAAATTAAATCATATCAGCAATAAACTATAAAGTATTAAGTAAAAATAATTGCGTTAATAAAAACCGATTTCAAAAGTAAACTTTGAAGAAACTTAAACAATTCTGAAGCCGGTGCCAAGCCTTAAACTAGTAATTATACGAGTATTATTATTAAACTAGCTGCTACCTGCGGCTTCGCCCGCGTTTTCACAGAAACCCGGTGTGCGATCGGGATTAAAATAGCCTATATGTTAATCCAGGTCACAATCTATCTGTCTTTCAAATTTCAGACAAATCCGTTCAGTCATTCGAGCATGAAAGAGTAACAAACATCCATACATACATACTTACAAACTTTCGCATTTATAATATTAATAGGATTGGCTTGGCACTGACTTCAAACTTATTAATAAATAGAACATATAAATAATAGGTACCATATAATTAATATTAAATCTAATATTTTTAGTTTTGAAGTCGGTTTTTATTAACGTACTTATTTTTATATACTTCGCTTAAACTATGAGCTTCTATATAATACAATACAAAGTATTGTATTGTATTATATACAATTGTATTATATAATGACGATAGCACACACAAATGAAGTCATTTGATGTACACTTTTCCATTTTGAGTTAGAAACTGAGATACATAATCAGCACCCTGAAGCGGGTTCCCTGTGTAAAATATACCATCTGTATTTCTGTCTGGCAGCTTGTAAAAGCTGACCAAAGATTAAATACGTCATCACCAGCAAGACCACTGGATAGTGTTGTTCACTGATTAAGCTAAAGATCTGCCGCTCTAATTATTCCTGCCACGTTAAGTACAGTGTTCGGTTTTGTTGTGTTCCTGTCCGATGGGTAGGGTAGCTAATTGCTTGACTTACAACATTGAGTTGCACATTCGGCCTAGAAGCCAGGGCCCAGGACAGCGACACACCTGTAACAGGTTTTATGTCTATAGGCATTGTCTCTTACCATCAGGAGCGTCGTGTGCTTTTTTGCTGATATAATCCATAACAAATTATTATGATCTTAAATTTGACAGCCTCGTTGGTTGAGTGGCTAGTCGACACGCCTAACTACGCCGACCAACCGCGAGGCTCGGGTTCGATTCCCGACGGGGGCAGGCATTTGTGTGATGAACATTTAGATGTCTGAATTTCCGGGTCTGGGTGTTTATTAAATTTATTCTCGTATCCATTTAAGTATTTCTATGTATTAGAATCGTTGACTAACACCCATAAGACAAGCATATAATTTGCTTACTTTGGGGTTATATTCAATTTGTGTGATTTGTCCAGAGATATTTATGTATTTTATATTATTTATTAATGTTCATATTTTTCGAAGTCGGTCAAAAATAGCTTATGACCTCCGTAAATGTACGGTGAAATTAATTAAATTTGGTCACGATCCGTGAAAATAAATACCGCATTATTATAGTATTTCTTGGTCACAAGGCAAAAGCTCTTTTGTTATCTAGGCAGGTATAATTTAAGTTTATGAAATATACTTCATAATTTAAATATATTCTTTATTTTTGTAAAAATGGGGTAATTCAACTAATGGCAAATGCTAACGCTAATTCCAAAAACCAAATACAAAAACATTCCACCTCCTACTTTTTGGAGTCGGATAAAAAATTGCTACGATGCAGATGAGTTTTTTATAATATATAATAGCTGAGTGTCTTTTATCGTGATGGTATGGCGTATGTGAAATAAACGATTTTCTTTATTTAGTCTGGGTGTTTATTAAATTTATTCTGGTATCATTTAATGATCATCATTTAAGGATCATGAGGTATGGCATTTTTCATTGATGCTGTCTGTCTACCCCGTAAGGGATTTGGCGTGAAAATATGTATGTATATACGTATCTATTTAAGTATTTCTATGTATTAGGTTCGTTGACTAACAACCACTACACAAGCATGTAATTTGCTTACTTTGGGGTTAGATTCAATTTGTGTGACTTGTCCAGGGATATCTATTTATTTATAACTCAAGAAGTAAGAAAAGCTAAACCGATTTGACTGACAATTGAGGTGGAGGTAGTCTAACCAGGAGAAGGACATAGGATTTTTTTTTCGTTCGACTGCGAGGAAGCTAGGAAAAACAGCACTTTGTTATTTTTTTCATGGTTTCCCCTGAACGGGTGGAACGAAGTTCGCCGGAACAGATAGTAAAAAATAAATGAAACTCGGTGTAATGACATAGTTGAAAAAAAAATACAATACTTACGAAGCTTTTTGTGTTTTGTGCCATCTGTGACGGTGGTGGACGGTAAGACCAGACCATCGATGGTATCTGAGCTGATCACTTGATGTAGTGGTATTTCGATGGTGTCCGGGGAGGAGCCGCCTGGCCACGCCATTACTCATCACTAACTCACTACACTCATAACACTCACCACATTATTTAAACAAAACACTGTTAAACACACTAGTCAGCACTTTATATTTATAATAGGTAAATTTTATCTATACATGTAATAAAATAATACCGGTACCCTTAAACCAATAAAAATGATCTGAGGCGATACCTAAAAAATAATTATGACCGTAGATTGAAAATATTCCAGAAAAATATTTGAATAGCTCTGAGTTGATCGCCTCTGTGGTTTAGCGGTTCAGGTGTTGGACTTGATTTCATGAGGTCTTCGATTCGATTCCCGGGTCGGGCAACGAAATGAAAAATGGGTTTTCACCAATTTTCTAATACAAAAAATGTTGCTCGGTATTGGATATGTGCCCGGTTGGCGATAGGCTTGCCACCTATCACATTGTGGGACTTAGTGTCTTATGCTAGTTGTGGGTGCTCTGGATGTGCCTCAGCCTACCTCTTCAGGGATATGGGCGTAAAGATACTTACTTACTTATAATTCGAACAGGTTCTTGTGATGACATCAAGTAGAAGCTATCTATCTCAGTAAATATACTTTGTAACATATAAATATGTAGAAATAATATAGGCATCATCATTCGAGTTATAATAAAGTAGCAATTAGCTAACGTACTGATATATTATATAATATATAGGCACTGTTATATAGACAGTAATAAAAAAGATTTTTGTGTTTATTGGATAATCAGTCCGAAAGTCTGAAACACGACAATGACGAACAAAGACACTATGACAACAGGAATAGATAAAGTGGTATAGCAACCTGGGCGAGTTGTCGTTATTGTCGCCTAGACCGCCTCGTTGTTCGAGTGGCTAGCGTACACGCCTAACTACATCGACCAACCGCCAGGCTCGGGTTCGATTCCCGACGCGGGCAGGCATTTGTGTGATGAACATTTAAATGTCTGCATTTCCGGGTCTGGGTGTTTATTAAATTTATTCTGGTTTCTATTTAAGTATTTCTATGTGTTAGTATCGTCGACTAACACCCATAACACAAGCATATAATTTGCTCAGTTTGGGGTTAGATTCAATTTATGTAACTTGTCTAGAGATATTTATTTATTATTTATTATTATTGTCTTCGGCTAGTCGAGGGTACCCTGCCTGTGCCTCTGTCTAACTTTTCAGGGATTTGGCGTGAAGATACTTGGGCGAGCTGATGCACAGTACTCTGCCACCTAGTTCTGACTGGCTGCACTGGTGTAATAAAATAGGTTGATGATATATTGACCCTAATTCGCAAGTGTCATCACAGAATCTACATTGTGATAGAGGACGTTACAAATCACGCATTTGTAAAGTGTTGCCGTATAAGAAAAAAATCCTATTCCTAAAAATGAACATTACACACGCTATATTTTCTAATTCTTATCTTTCTAATGGTTATCATAATATGTAAATAAAAAAGTATAAAGTGAGAGATATCTTGCAGGTGTTCTTATAAAAAGGTTGATTTTTCAAGGAACATGGCTTTTTTCATTAACTTCATAGTTTTGCCATTTTTCCTTCTCACTGATGAGAATTTACGATAAACGAGGGAAAAATAATTGAATCATAAAATTATTTAATTAAGTTATGAAGTTTAAATAAATTTTATTAAATGAAAAAAAACATAGGAGTATGTTTTTTTAATGACATTGGAAGGCAAACAAGCAGACCGATTTCCGGATGTTAAGAAATTCACGCCGCCTAGAGACACGGTGCGTTGCCAACTTGAGGCCGGGATATTAGGCCTCGAGCAAAAGTAAGTTTACCGGCTACCTTACCCTCCGAACCGGAACACGCCATGACGTTATGGCGGCAGGAATAGGAAAGGTGGCGGTACCAATCAGGGCGAGTCGCTGCTAAACTCTACCACCTAGTCATATGTCACGGTGCTAGTGACGTGTGCCTTGCCTCGCATGCTCGCCTTTTACGAGTTGCCTGGCAAGGAAGGCAGATGGTCTATTCTACAAAGGAGCCCCGACCAACACGGGGAAAAATGTTTACGTTACATCTTACTTAGGTGGTAGCGTTTCGCAGCGGCTCGTCCGGATTGGTACCACCGCTCTATCCCTGCCGCCATAACGTCAGTGCTTGCCGTTGACGTGTTCCGGTTTGGAGGCTAAGGTTGCTTGTAAACTTAGTTTTCTTAGACCTCAGGTTGGCAACGCATCATTACCAGCTTTGGTGTCTCTAGGTGGCGTGAATTTCTTACTATCGAGAAATCCATCTGCTTGTTTGCCTTCTAATATCATAAAAATAAATAAAAACAATGTAGTAGAAGGCATTAATGGTTTTAAAGTGGTCTTTAGTCTTTACAGACAAATAGCGCGAAAATCCTTAAGAGATAAATAGTCTGGTGCACATATACCAATAGTTTTTCATCAGTAACAATGATTTTCAATAATCCAAAACTATTGGCTCAGGCCTCAGGTGCAAAATAACATCATAAATATCGCGGCAGTTTTATAACGTTTATAAGCCCCTGATAAAATATTATCATACACTATGATACGTACATATCGTATATTACGGTTAACTCGACCACAACTCCTTCCTTCCGCATGTCTAACGGGTGGACAGTGAATATTAACAGCACTAAAATCAAAGGAATTTGTAAATCTTAATACGGCGACCCAGTATATCTTTTTTGAGGATTTACAAGCCGACAAGGGTATTTGAAAAAATATTTTTGGTAAAGACAACAAAGTTGATAATAGGGCGGAAACGAAGGAAATTCTGGATTTCATCACATCCGTACATTTTCCCCGTGTAGGTCCAGATCCGCTGAGCAGATTAAACCATCTGCCTCTCTGCCAGGCAACTCGTAAGAGGCGAGCACTGGTTAAAATATAGATCAGTACAAACAAGACTACTGGTGGTGCCTATTCGACCTTATATATTCCTGTCGCCATAAAGATTCGGTCATGTTCTGGCCCGTAGGTTTCGTTAGCCGATAGACTTGAACAATAGGCCCAACATCAAGGCTACAGACGCACCTGTAACATTTATGGTATCTCAGGGCTATGGTTGTCTCTTATCATTAGGATACCTAAGTGTTTGTTTGCTGACCTATCATATAAAAAAATACTGTTTAAACCTGTAAAAGTTAGCCCGTTACTCTACCCTTTCTCTTTTATCTTACTCTACTCTTCTTTACATTTTAACTTAATCATTACATTTATCATAATCGATATCTAAGTATACTTATAATAAATATGTAGATAAGTTAATTCTGTGCATTGAATATATCTTTATACGTGATGCCAAAACTTTGGACCCCTTTTTACGAAAATTGCGCGGACGCAGGAGCAGGAGCTTAATTGTTTGTTTGATGACAGTTACCTAAAATAAAGAACATAATAAAGTAAAGTATATTCACGCCCATATCCCCGAAGAGGTAGAGAGAGGCACAACAAGGGTACCCAAGACGAGCCGAAGACACTAAGTCCCCCAATGTGATAGATGGCAAGCCTATCGCCAAAGAACATAATAAAAAACTTAATAAGGTAATCTATATATTAAGACGTGATGCCGAAACTTTGGACCCCTTTTTACGAATATTGTGCGGACGCAGGAGCATTAAAATTTGGCACACTTATAGTTTATGTATAGGAGAAGCGCAGAACGCTAATATTTTTCAACAATAATTCTTATAAAGTACATTTAATCAATAAATAAAACATTACACACACTACCTTACATTTGACACACTCAAACAAATATATTGATGATAACGACAAAAGATCACAGATGGCACACTAAAAAGTTTTTGAAACAAAGTATAATGAGAAATGAATATAGCCTTCTTATCAACACGACATTAAAATTCATTATGGTCGAATTTCGACCAACGGGCGACCACTAGTTTTAAATAATGGGCATTAGAACATTTTTCAATTTTTGTCTGTATCCCGACCGCGATTCACGCCAAATCTACTTACCATTTTTTCATTTTTTTTTCAACCGATCGTAACGAGGAAAGTTATAGCCTACTTTCCCTTATGAAAAAAGTTCCCGCAGAAAAGCGGTAGAAGTCAAAATGTAAATTTGATAATAATTTACGAGTATCAACACGTAGTCCGATTTCATTTGCTTTTTTTTGTTTTGTAGTATATTTTTATTCATATTTGTCTCAAGTCATTAAGTTTTGTACATACATACATATCTTCACGCCGAGTCCCTTAAGGGATCGGCAGGGTATCGAGTACCAAACCTCACGATTCTGGCAGACCCTCTTGACGTTCTTCACATTCATTACCCTTTTCATATAAACACGCCGGTTCCAGATACTCTTGACACCACTCTCGGATAATATTCGAGTGATCTGATCGTGGAATGTTATTAAATTTAATATTAATATTTTATTTATTTATTTATGTTTAATATTTATGAATATTATTAAGTTTTGTAGTTTAGAAATTACAGACATAACATCACTCAGTATTAAGCTTCCAAATAATTTGAAAACCGGAATGTAGTGAATAATTTGCAAACAGATAATCTAACGTATACCTGCATACATATCTTCACGGCAAGACCCCTGCAATGTGTGTATCGAGTGGCACGTGAATTAAGTTCGCCGTGTCGGCTAGTTAATAATAAAACGTAATAACAGTAAATTCCAATCCAGATTTCCAATATGACTCACATATCCGGGTATACGTATATTGGATTGAAGGTATACAATATCTTTATCGAACATGGCAGACCTCTATCCTGGAATAATATCCATTAATCCTCATACAATCTTCCAATCCGGAATGTAATGGGAAAATATTTGCGCCGAGTTCTGATAGTGTTGGTAGATGTATATATATATATATTACTCGTATATAATGCTACTTATCGTCTGAAATTTTTATGAGCTATTTTATGATTGATATTTAATTGTATTGGTTGGTTGGTCCGGGCTCCTTTGCAGAATAGACCATCTGCCTTCCTGCCAGGCAGCTCGTAAAAGGCGAGCATAGGCTTACCGTCACTAACACCGTGACATCTGACTAGGTGGCAGAGTTTCGCAGCGACTCTCACGGATTGGTACCACCGCTTTTCCTATTCCTTTCGTCATAACGTCATAACGTGTTCCGGTTCGGAGGGTAAAGTAGTCGGTAAACTTACTTTTGTTCGAGGCCTAACATCCTCACCTCAGGTTGGCAACGCACCATTACCACCTTTGGTCTCTCTAGGCGACGTGAATTTCTTACCATCAGGAAATCCGTCTTCTTGTTTGCCTTCCTATAATATAAAAAAAATACATATTTTATGTCCGATTACTCCATTTACTGCAATAATGACGCTGTCGTGTTCCGATCTGGAGGGCAGGGTAGCCGTAAGACGTATCCCGGTCACTGGACAGCGACGCACCTATAACATATATGGTGTATAGATCATGATTATCTCTTACCAACAAAATAGCCATGTGCTTGTTCACTAAAAAAAGTTTAAAAAACCATTCACCTGTACATTTATACGCGATGAAAATCAACATTGAAGTATTGTAATCAGTATTGCTACTGACAAAAATTATGGCAGAACTGCAGGTAATTGTTTAATGAAACATTTAGTAACATTATTTTGACAGTGATCTGTATTGATATTGGTAATTTTTTGTTGTGCTCCTACTTCTAAAAATTAAGTTTTTTAATACCTATATTGGCTGGATATTGTTATTGACTTTTAACACACATGTAGTAATTGCGTAAGAAAATAAATTTTATTTCATTTCAAACAGGGCAGTAACAAGCTTTATTTTGAAGAACAGAACGGATGATAATTTTAAGTAGTTATTTACATACATACATACACATCTTCACGCCAAGTCCCTTACGGTGTAGGCAGAGAGTATCGAGTGCCAAACCTCACGATCCTTGCAAATCTGCCTAGCTTTCTCCACATTCATAATTCTTTTGATACAAACACGCCTGTTTCGGAGACTCTTGAGACCACCTTCGAATAACACCCGAGCAATTTGATCATGAAATGTCAACCTCGGTCTCCCCGGATACCTACATCCATCCACATTCACATCTGTCAATCTTTCATCTGCCTTTCTTTCTACATGTCCGAACCAGCGGAGCATGCCCTTTTATCATTTTAACACTAACATTTTTTTTAATCCCACTCTTTCTCGAATATCACTAGTACGAATGCGGTCTGTGAGCGTTACACCACAGATGTTCCGCTCTCATTTGGACCGTATTTATCCATATATAGTAAGCAAATTATATGCTTGTGTTATGCGATGTTCTTTGAATAGATATCAGTATATATCTAATATTTAATAAACACAGAGACCCGGAGATGCAGGCATCTAAATGCTTATCACACAAGTGCCTGCCACCGTCGGGAATCGAACCCGATCCTCGCGGTTGGTCGATGTAGTTAGGCATGTACGCTAGCCACTCGACCAACGAGGCCACGATGCTTTGCATTTATTAGAAGACTGTTCAATATATTTTAACGATGCCTGATTTTAAGATTCAACTATACATTTAGATACTTTCTTATAACGCATATAACTAAAGACGACAATTTCAAGTACAAATTTATTCCAATCAATAACATTTAATTTTAACAGCGGCTGCCTATCCAAGCTGAATGCATTTTTTGTTTAAAAAACTATTTTTATCAAATTGTTTTTATTTAATATTTTTGTTGGCTAAAAATAATGCGAAATGTTTCTTTTTTTTACAAAATAGGAGGCAGAATGTATTACGAATTTGGTACCAAAATTATTTTTGCCTCGGGCGATGAAATTTGAATTCCCTACTACATTCAGAGTTCTACACTTGAAGTCCTTGGTACGCTCGGAACTCAATCCTAAAAACTACTTCGTTTTTGTTTCAAAATAGTGCCCTTGCCATGAAAATATAATTTTCCTTCCGATACAATTTACTATTCAATTTCACAAAAAACCGGCCAAGTGCGAGTCGGACTCGCGCACGAAGTTTATAATGTATAATCCGTACCATAATCCATCTTTAAAAAATTACGTTTGTTTTATCGGAGCCCTTTAATGTTTACTTTATTATTATTTAATTACTAGCTGCTACCTGCGGCTTCGCCCGCGTTTTCACAGAAACCCGGTGTGCGATCGGGATTA
>NJDC01001764.1:187958-198031 GCA_002245475.1 Calephelis virginiensis | reverse complement strand
ATCCCTAGTTGACGCGCCTGAATTACCCTCATGGGCTCCCCTACTACTATGTTAGTCTCCAACTTCCAAACTATCTCCACACGAAAATCATACCACGATATCGCTACGTTACGACGTGAAAGACAGTCCGATGGAAAACCGACAGCAACGCACCTATAACATTTATGGTGTCTAGGCCACGGTTGTCTCTTACAGGAGAGCTTGTCCTAAATTCACGGATGCTTGTTCGCTGTTTTCTCAACTAAAATATACCTAATACGTTTCTACAAAATTTGTTTTATGAAAGGGAAAAACGTTATATCCGTTCACGAATTCTAAAAAAAAAGAATATTTGATTTCCGAAATGGGGATTCCCCGCAATGATGCGCACAGTAGTCAATGTACAGAGCAGTTGACCTATTTGTACGGGGCCAGTATTTCCATACGAATATTTGATAATAAAGATAAAGGTCATTCGCCAAAACCATTAAGAGCTTTAATACCACAAAGGGAAGATTTATTAGAATTTGCTACAAAAGGTTTGTTTAATCGTACACCTGACGACAGTAGCTGGTGGTAGAGTGAATACCTTTAATTAAAATAACTTTATTATAACCCGCGGCTTCGCTTGGACCTTACATATAGACTGCTTCGTAGGTCAAGGTCTCCACCGACCAATCTCGAGGCTCGAGTTCGATCCCCGATGGGGGCAGTTATCTTATGAACATTTAAATGTCTTCTTTTCCAGGTTTGGTTGTTTATTAAATTTATACTGGTATCAATTTAAGTATTTATATGTATTACAATAGTCGACTAACACCTATAAAACAAGATAATAATTTGCTTAATTTGGATTTAGAATCAATTTGTCCCAGGGATATTTATTTATTTTACTGTAGACCACTTCCTAAGTTGACTAGTTAGTACTCATCCCTAATCTCTCATCTCAACTCATCGGTTAATATAACCATTGGTGTTTTGCCTAAAAGTGAGAAACGTTGCTCATAATTACAGAAAATGTTTTGAGTTAACAGTCGATAAAGAACGATCGTAATTAGATCAATTACTATTCGTACAAAAAACTACTATTTGAAATGAAATTCAAATAGTAATAGTATAGTAGTTTTTATTTATTTCAAAGTTGTTATAAAGATATTTAAGCATACTAACATATTCTACCACATTCTGGTGTGCAAGCATTTAATTAAATTAAATATTTATAAACATTTTAACATTTAAACCAAATTTTATTTTTAAATTTAAAAGCCATTATAAATAATTTGAATGGTAGATAACTTTAATGATATTTTCTGTACACTACCACCGTTTCCAAACCTAGCCAGTCAGGAGAAGAAAAGGCAAATCAAACTGCTCGGCAACCACGACTTCTTTACTTAAAGTAAGTTTATGATCATTAAAAATATATTTTATTTATTTGTGCTTGTCAGCAAGAAAATCTCGTTAATTCGTAAGTAAAACGACTCGTTCCTTGAATATAGGAACCGGGCATAATTCTGCGACAAAAAGGAATGGCTTCGTTAACATCGTATGAAGTATATATACCTACTGTATATTAATTGAAACTGTAGAAGAGCGAACTCTGTACATTGAAGAGATTGAAAATTATCGTTAAATAAAAAAAACTCCGTGAACCCTTCTCTGCGCCTCTGTGGATCTGTGGACCGAAATTTATGTTGACTAAGTAAGGTCTCGTGTTCGATTACCGGGTTGGGTAACTCAAACTGTATTTTTTCAATTTGTAATAAAGTACAAAGTTATAAATTTGGATAAGCGCCTGGTTAACAATAGGTTTGCCACCTGTCACTTTATGGGACTATATTTACCGTTGCCTACCTCTTAAGGTATACAGACGTAAATATATTTTAAACAATTTTAAACCTTTTTTCTTATACTTTTTTAAATTTCAAGTCGTCTAAAAAGTAAAGGATAGAGTGTGTGATAAAACATTCAGGTGTTCTTTGATTATATGCTGTCATTACTGTAAGTAGGTGGTTTGTGGGTCATAACTTATTCAGTCACCTGTCAAGATCGTGGCGACTCAATGATACCTGTGTTTTGAAACACTTCGTTAATCTTTGATATTATTTCGATGTAATATGAATACTTTATAAAATTTTAGGCTAAAATAGTTCATAGCAGTAAGTTATAAAATATTTTTACTGTTATTTATAAACAAAGACTAAAATACGTCAAGGTTATAGTTGACATTGTAATCTTTTTTAAAATGTTTCATTTAAATTTTGATATTATTTCGATAAAATATGAATACTCGATAAAATATTAGGCCTAAATAGGTGATGGCACTAAGTTATAATTTTTTATTGTCTTTTTGTAAACAAAGACTAAAATACGCCAAGGTTTAAGTCGACATTTGTAGTCTTTATTACAATGTTTTATTTCAACTTTGATATTATTTCGATGTAATATGAATACTCTATAAAATATAAGGCATAGCACTAAGTTATAACTTTTAATGTCTTATTTATAAACAAAGACTAAAATACGCCAAGGTTTAAGTTGGCATTTGTAGTCTTTATTACAATGTTTTATTTCAACTTTGATATTATTTCGATGTAATATGAATACTTTATAAAATGTTAGGCTTAAATAGGTCATGGCACTAAGTTATAATTTTTAATGTCTTATTTATAAACAAATACTAAAATACGCTAAGGTTTAAGTTGACATTGTAGTCTCTATTATAACGTTTTATTTAAATTTGGATATTATTTCGACATAATATGAATAAAGAAAGAAAGAAAATTATTTTTTTGCCGAATATGTGTGTAAATGAGATGTTACAAAAATATTTAAATATTACATATTCTACTTCTTATATATTTTACTTCTAGTTACATAATAATTATTCTGCTTTCTTCTGTTAACTCCTGTATCCTTAAATGTTTCATATGTACTGTTACAAAAAGGGTGGATGTCTCTATAGACATAGATCCCCGTAAAATTCGATCCAGCAAAGGCTCTGACAACCACGTCCGAGGGACTAGAAAAAAAACTGCTAGTTACAGTCAATACAACACTAGTTGAAGCGCGAACGCAAGGCGTGTGCTGCGCGTGCGGGGTGCGCGCGTAGCAAGCGCTTGGCAGGCGCGTGGCGGGCGCTTGGCGGGCGCGTGGCGTGAGCGGATTGATTTGGTTAATGCAATTTGAGAATATTGGTGTGACAGTAAGCCTCAAATTATGTCGAAAAAAAAATCAAAGCGTGTTCGACGCGGGTGATGGCGAGTGTGGCGTGCGCTTGGCGTGCGCGGGTCGTCTGAACGCAGCCTAAAACTATTGTAAAACTTTTCATATACCATACACAAAAACTAAAATACTGCTTTATTACTATATTTTCATCATTTTTCTATGCGAGAGATCAGCGAATAAGCTCTCCTGTTGGAGAGAGATAACCGCGACCTATAGACACCATAATATTACAAAGCTGAACAGTTTGTTTGCTTGAACGCGCTAATCTCAGGAGCTACAGGACCGATTAAAAAAATATTTCGGTGTTGGATAGCCCATGAAGGCTGCAAGGTATGTGGGAGGCTACAGGCTATATATCATGGCGTTAAGTCCAATAGGAGCGGAGCACCATTGAAAAATGTTTCAAAATGTTTCCTGTTTTTTTTTTATACAAAACTGTTAGTAGCCGTTAATGTCAAGCGATGCAAAGTTCACCGTGTCAGCTAGTTTAATATAATGTCAACTCATTACTCAAGTATTGGAGAACTAATACTCATAGCAGTATAATTAAAAATTATATTTTTTTACTTTTTTAAAAAACATCTACCTCTCTGAAGAAAACCAATTTAAAATGAAAAGCAAAATATACTGAAGCAGTTGTTTGTCAAATGTAGATTTTTAAATTTGGCTATCTCTGCGAATTAATATAACCCGCAGATCACAGGGTTCCCAGTAGCACCTGTAATTTTAATTTATATTAATTAATGCTGTGTACTCGTTATATTCCAAAGCTTCAGGCTGTCGAATGTACTTTAAAAAGGTTTTGTTATAAGCTTCGAAATTACTTAAAAGCTTTCAGTATTTACAGAAATAACATAAAGGATAAATAAGGGAGACTTCAATACGAGGCCCCTTGGTCACACAAATTGAATCTAAGTAAGCTGTAAGCAAATTATAGGTTTGTGTTATGAATGTTAATCAACTATTATAATACATAGAACTACTCTACGAATAGATACGAATAAATTAAATAAACACCCAGACCCGGACACGCAGACATCTAAATGTTCATCACACAAATGGCTGCCCCTGTCGGGAATCGAAAGTTCCCTAGAAATGAAGTTGAGATTGTTAAATAAAAAATGGGATGAGGTTCTTTCGTGAGCACGACTGTGTGTTGTACATGGATACGTTTATGTAATGGTTCCTTTACATAAATATAACAGTGTATAAAGTTCTTACTTTTTATTACAAATTCTTTAAATCGTTAGCTATCCGTTGGTAGAACTTATTTTTGCATTGACCGAAAAGATAAGCAACATACCGTGTTAAACATTCCGGTGATTATATTAACAATAGTATCTTCACGCCCATGTCCCCGAAATGGTAGGCAGAGACACAACCAGGGAGCCAACGACTAGCCTAAGACACTAAGTCCCACTAAAGGATAGCGCCTATTTAGATGGGCCGGGACGGGGCACATCACAATGCAATAATCCGCCTAGATCGCTTGCATACATTTTGTATGGAGCAACGTCCACTGGGTCGGGGCGCATCGGCGGGGATTTTCCGCGGCGGATTTCCGCGAGGGGTGCCCGCGCGCGTTCCCCGATGCGGCCTACAGTGACCAAATATCACGATTTCACTATTAAGAATAGAGCAGTGAGCACTCATGGCATTTTAACGCTTAAGTCTCTTATGACAACTACTAGAGGCGCCACTTTCCATACTTGACGATTCGTAGGTATGACAACTATAAGATGGCGCCAGTTTCCATACTTGACTATTTTAACGTCGAATGGCCTTCTCTGTTTGTATACTCTACTCTGGTACTGAGTAACAAAAATCCGCCGATGCGATGCGGCCCGGCCCGCATCAATGTGCTTTGCAATAGGATGCGTCCCGGTCCGACACGCTCCGCCCCCTCCTCAATGGGCGCTATCCTTAAGTGATAGGTGACAAGCCTAACAGCACATATTTAATCCCGAGCAACATTAAATAAGTCAAACACCTGGACCGCTAAACAACGGAGGCAATTTTTTTTTACTAAAATTTCGTTTTATGTATTAAAGCGAATTTACGTACGTATTTACGTCAAAATATGTAGCATTAAGAGGTCGATTTGTTTTTTTTGATTGCGACGACATTTACAGATATACATGTAGTCTAATACCAAGTCAAAGTAGAAATACTAATACAACAGCTAGGGGTCGTCCAATGGTCGAGTTTCGGTCAACATAATAACATTATTATATCATTTTATTTGACATTCCGTAACATCAGTGTAAACGAATAATGTTAAATCTTTTCTCAGTGTGACAAAGTCATTATATCGGGCGGCTGGAACAGATAAGTTGGTGGATTCCTCTATACGGGAAAGTTGCTGCTGCTTCCAGTGATCTTGGTAGTAATGGCTCGCCTCTTGCGAGTTGCCTGGCAGAGAGGCAGATGCTTTATTCTACTCAGCGGACCCGAAATAACATGGAAAATTTAATACTGTATTTCTAATGTAGTATCCTATATAGTATTAGTTTTCTGAGCTCCTCTATCAAATTTTACTATGTCAAATCTGCCAAATTTTCGTTGAAAGGGATACAATTTTTTGAAGTGAAGTTTTTTTTTTAGAATGGGTAAAAACTTCTAAGCTCGCATTAGGACACGTGACCTGAAATTTCGTAAGACGAAAATTCGTAAAACGGCGCAGGGCGCTTGCGCGAATAAGAGGGCGCATGGCGCTTGCGCGAATGTTCGTCTTGTCATGTTGTGTACGATAGCGCAATAAATGAATATTGTATTCTACCACATAAATGATAGTACTTTCATACTGATAATTAAAGCAATTCGTGCAAAATTATTCCCTTACCATTCCAAAATATCAAAAATGCACAACGTTAATAGTCATGTTATCATTTCTGTCGGCACTCCCAGAGTGTAACCCGTCGTTTTTTTACCACGAAAGTGTCGGGAAACTGCGCTGTCAATTCATGGTAACCTTCCCTTTTAAATGATTTACAAGTCGCTTTAAAAATAGTGGTCACACGTGTATGAAATATCGATTGTAGGTAATGCACTTTTAATGAGGACAGAGATTGATTGAAATATACTTTGTTTTCGTATTAAAAATTAAAATTGGTGTTGAATATTAGTTTGTGTTTGAACCTTAACTTCGTAGGTATTATGAAGAAAATATTTGGGACTTCACAAAAAAAACAACAAGAAATAAGTTTTGAAGAAAAATGTTGTTAATGAAAACTACAGTAGGAAGGTACTATTCAAGGAATATCAAAGAAGCCCAAATATTTATTGTTCCTATAGCAACCTTCTCATTTCATCATTAGGTCACGTTATAATAATTTTACATTATCATCTGATTTATAATTATATGTGAAAAATTTAAACTCATTCGATAACCGGAAATTGAATTAAATTTAAATTGCAAGTTTCCGTACGGACAAAAGTACCTATATATCGGAAGTTAAATAAATAATAAATAAATAAATACTTAGTGTCTTCCGGCTAGTCGTGGGTGCCTTGGTTGTACCTCTGCCTACCTCTTCAGGGATATGGGCGTGAAGATACTTTTTTTTTAAATAAATACTTGTGAATTTATAATTGGGCAATATACAACAAACATAACGTTCTTCTACAGACGGGCTCCAAAACCTCATATTTCCTGATTTTCTTCCGGCTAATCCTACGAATTTCAGCCTCATTTCCAAATTGGTGTTTGTTCATTGTTAAAAATGATGAGAATTTCCCCCAGGATGGTCCGGGTTCGTTTGCAGAATAGAATTTTCATCCGCCTGCCCCCAGGCAGGTCGTAAAAGGCGAGCATAGGCTTACCGTCACTAACACCGTAACATTTTACTAGGCTATCACGGCTTTACCGCAATAACGTCAATGCTTGTCGTTGACGTGTTCCGGTTTGGACGGTAACGTAGTCAGTATACTTGTTTTCCAGGCTTAACATTACAGACTCAAGTAGGCAACGCACCATTACAACCTTTGGCGTCAATTTCTTACTATCATATAATTCGTCTGCTTGTTTGTCTCATATGTAACCAGGGTGCTGATTTGTGTATCTGATCTATTGTATTTCTGTAGGTCTCTGTAGATAGCAAATATAAGACACGTCATTTGACAGCTATTTGATGTATACTTTTCCATTTTAGTCGGCAACTGAGATACATAATCAGCCCCCAAGTCTGTATAACTAATTTTATTTAGTATATTATTTTATGTGTAAACACAAACAAAATAATAATTTTAATAATAAATAATGAGCATTAAGGTGTTACGTTTTTTATCATCATTGTTATTACATAGTATAAAACAAACTCGCTTTTAGCTATGTGTACCTAATACCTATTTATGCTTAGATCTACTCGTATAAAATTACGCAAACGACTTTGATACGGTTTTCAAATATTGTTTAGATAATTTATTCCTGTCGGTTTATATAAACAACACAATCTTATTAAGTATTTATATAGCAGAGAAAATTCAAAATTTTGTGACAAAGTCGTAAAGAAATGAGAAGCGGTGGTGAAAGCATTCCAAGAAGCCGTTGAAGAGGTTTTACGGAATATTAGTTCATACATAACAATAGTTCCAACGAATGAAAAAATGTGTAAACATTAAGGGCGTATACTTAAAAAAACAATCAAAAACATATTTTCTAGTTTTATCTATCATAAGATCAGATCACTCAGATATCCAAGGGTGGTGTCAAGAGTCTCCGAAACCGGCGTGTTTGGATGAAAAGGGTTATGTACGTGAAGGAAGCCAGACAGGTTTGTCAGGATCGTGAAGTCTGACACTCGACTCTCTCTACCCGTAAAGGACTTGGCGTGAAGATATGTATGTATGTATCTATCATAATCCAGAAAATTTTAGTATTAATAACTAAATGTGATTGTGTTATTGCTATAAGGCAACTATACTAATGCATAGAAATACTTAAATAAAAACCAGAATAAATTTAACAAACACCGAGACCTGGAAATGCAGACATTTAAATGTTTAACACACAAATGTCTGCCCCGCCGGGAATTGAACCCGTGCCTTGATTTTAGTCGGTGGAGTTAAGCGTGTTCGTTAAAACGACGCGGTCAACTTAAGATACTAGGTTATATTATCGAGTTTTATTTCATCTTTATTTTTACACTAATTGATGCCTGTAGCTTCGCAGGTCACAATCTACCCGTGTTCCAAATTTCTGACAAATCGGTTCAGCCATTGGAGCGTAAAAGAGTAACAAACATCCATACATATATACAAACTTTCACATTTATAATATTAATAGGATTATCCCTACCACTTGAAAGACTGTTTAACAAATGAATTACTGAAATGAAAATAATAAATTTAAACAGTATTTACTGGCTTCCTCGAAAACAGTGATAAGTTTACATATATATTACTAATAGATACCTATAATTACTGCATGCACAACAGAGTAACAAAATGTCAAAACATTAAGTTTTGCTATTAATTATTTATCAATAAAATTTCAATATTTTTTATTTATGATATTGGAAGGCAAAGAAGCAGACGGATTTCCTGCTGGTAAGACATTCACGCAGCCTAGAGATACCAAAGGTGGTATGGTGCGTTGCCAACCCGAGGCCGGGATGTTAGGCCTCGAGCAAAAGTAAGTTCACCGGCTACCTTACCCTCCAAACCGGAACACGTCATGACGTTACGACGGCAGGAATAGATAAGGCGATGGTACCAATCCGGGTGAGTCGCTGCGAAACTCTACCACCTAATCAGATGTCACGGTGTTAGTGACGGGTAAGCCTATATGCCTATAATACAAAAAGTATCATACAGACTTAAAGATATTTAATTTCGGAATCAAATATCTTATAAGAATACCTACCTAATAATAGTAATCAGTATCCAAACAAAAAGTATATTAGCAAAAACGAGCTCCAGTTATGTCGCTACCAGTTAGAACATTTCGAACAAGTCTCTAATATCCAAAGTACTCGTACGTACATCCGTTAATATCTGTATTTCTAAAAGGAAGAGATTAAAAAGTAAATTTAAGAAGAGACATAAATACCAATTTGAAAAATGATTTTTAAGAAAATCCGACAAATAGTTTTCAAATTATCAATTCACTAGCTGACCCGGCGAACAGTTGTCTGACAGTTGGTAGGTGTAGAAAAAAATACCCGTTTTTTATAACAATAGATAAATTTTCGGATGATAAAGTAGGGATTTATAATTTTTTAATAAGTTCGATCACCATCTTAAGAATGTACGTTCAATTGTTTCTCTACATTCCGGATTTTATATTATTTTGCCACTTTATGGGTACCTGTTGAGTTTTGTAATGTCTGTAGTTCTAAACTATAAAAACTTAACTTTTGCCTCTCTCTCCCAAGAACCCTTATAATAAACTGGCCTGAAAAAAGTAGCCTGTAACATTCCTCGGAATAAAAAATAACCACCTACCAAATTTCGTCAAGATCGTTTCAGTAGATTCGCCATGCATCGCGGTCGGAATTTAGATGGACAAACAACACAAAAAAATCTAGGAATGTGTTCTGGTGATAATTTTTGAAGTAAAAACTTCTTTCTCCGAATTTTATTCAGAGCTTTATTTGCTATTTTATCACAATAAACTTAAATAGAATCAGACAGGGTTTAAACGCTGAACTGTTAAACGTTATGTGTGATATTATTACATTTTATTTAATTCAGCGCTTGATCTGCACTATTAAATAATTGTACTCTAAAGTGTAAACTTTTTCTTGCTTTGAATGCTTTGCAGTTTGTGGTAGATCAAATAGATATTAGTTTAGTAAAACATCTTTTAATTTATTTGCGACTTTTAGGTATATCATAGTTCCTCAGTTAATAGAAATCACAGTACA